>JBAMBJ010003595.1:0-13505 GCA_037043495.1 Drosophila recens
ATAATCGATAAGTGACCAATTGGCGTCAATCAATAAAACATTAATTATGTTAATGGGCCACTGGTTACCAAAGTCAACAACTGTAAATGTTATGAATGTAATTTAAATTGTTTTCGACTCCCACTTCCCCACTCCCCCCACTTTATTGATTTTCTTGCCACGTTTTGTGGCAAATGCATTATTAATGTTGTGTCCTTGTGTCGCACTAAACGTAAAGTGCAATTGGAATTGGAATTTGTTGTCATTTATTTATTGGATTTATAATTGGATTTCGAATTGCAGTTGCTCAAAGACAATATCAATCTATTGATGATCTTTGTTTGCCCAGCAGCGCTTTCTCCCCCTTTTAATGCTTACTGTTGTTGTTGTTGTTGTACTCATTTCCATTACTTGTCAACTACTGTGTGTATGTGTGAATGTGTGTCAAATGCAAAAAGTCGCCGCTGTTGGCGCTGCTGTGCTTGTTTTGTCTTGTTGCGTGTTGGCGGCCACCTGTGGGCGGCAGTGCAAGAGCGTGCGAGAGAGAGAGATGAGAAGTGGGAGAAAAATTGCTGCTTTGCCACCAGTTGGCTTCAGTGCTGCCACATTCAGCTTAATTGCCGTTAAATAGCTAGTCAATAAACTTTGACTTGCCGAGTGTCAAAAAATTAGTTTGAAGTAATTAATATGTAAAACTTATAATTGTTCATCACAAAATTGGATATCAGAGATTTTGGGGCATGAAAATGTTTTCGTCACTAGACTTTTACCTTCTAGAGGTTTTAATTTGTGCTGGGCTCTAATTTTGGTGTCCACTGCGGGAGCATGCAAAATACACATTATTCGAAATTTTGGCATTTCTTTTTAAAATATATTTTGTATATTTCGAAATACATAGAATAATTGTTAGGTTGACCATTAACATCATAATAGGTTGTTTGGTCCCACAATACTATGACAAACTTGAGATTTTTTTTAATAACACTAAATATCTATAAGAAAAATTTGATTAAGCATCAAAAGAATCGAAATTAACAGCTAAGGAACCAAAATTTAGCTTGAAAGAAATCAATTTGAAGGAAATATGTTACAGTAAGATGAATTGCACTAAAGTTTCTATTTATCAGATAAATTGTATCTACATATCTACTGTCAAAATGCTTGTTATTTTAAAAAAATAATATTCATATTTAAGTTAATTTTTAATTTGCAAATGAAAGTAACGGAATGGATGCTATTTTCGTTAAGAATTTTAGCCTTTTTTCTTTATTTTCTTGAACTAAAAGTGACAGAACTAGTTGGCCTCCATGTGGATTGGCATGGCTAACTGGTAAACTGCTTCCCACGCGATTGCTTGCCCAGTTGGGTTAGTAATAATATAATAATAGTATTTCTTTTTTTTTTTCTATGTGGAATCGAACAGCTGTTACGAATTTTCAAATATTTTCCATTTGTTGCTGGTTGGTTCAAAAAAATTAAATTGACCAGTTGCAGACATTTCCCTGTACGTATGTACTTATGTATAATCAAATATTGCATAAGCATTTGTCTATTGCCCTGTCATGAAAGTGATCAAATTTGAATTGAGCACATGCACTGCTCACATGGTTTGCGTTATAATGAAAGCCCTTTCTATCTTATCCAACTAATGAGATCCTGACAGACAAACAGACAGACATACATACATATCGTAGATAGAAACAAACAAACAAAAAATGGCGGACAGGCCATGAAATGTGCATTAATTGACATCGCTGTTAAGAAATCTATTGATAAAAGTTCAATTTACACACAGCATATCATTGAATATGCCGCAACTGATGATAAGCAAAGAGCAAGAGCGAAAGAGAGGGAGAGAAAGTAGGTTTGCCATTTCAGTTATTTTATACATAGACCTGGCTATTTTTTCTGTGTTTGGGAAAAATTGAATTTTTCTTAGATATTATAGTCAGAAAACTAGCCATTGATAAAATGATTCAAATACTTTCCAGCAATATATTCTAATTCGAAAACATATTTCGAATTATAAAGGTATTGCAATATTTTTCATAAAAGAATTAAGGTTGTAGCACTAAGCAAACAATACATAGAGGCGTCAAACAAGCATTTTTGTGATATCATATTTTTTGTATAGCGTGGAACCCCAGAGCGTTCGGCAAAAGCCGAACGCTTTTTGCAGTAAGACCCCAGAGCGCAAGCACAGCTGAGAGAGAGCGCACACGAAAAATGTTCAGTCTCTCTCTCATTAGCGTTTCTATGTGTATGTGTGTATGAACATGCGTACGCTTCTTAGTGTGCGTGAAATGTAAACATGCGGGCTCGATCACCCGCGGGAACATACCCTGTTACAAAAATACGCAAATACAAACAATTTTTTTTCTTATTTTCTTTGCTATTTTCATTGTATAATAATTGTATGCCACAGAAATATGATTTTTTATTAATAATACTGCATATAATAATTAATAAACAATACAAAGCAAAGAGAATGAAAAAAGTGTTTGTATCTAAAACAGGGTATGTTGCTACGGGTGATCGAGCATGCCGTCGCTTGTGTGCGCGCTCTCTCAGCTGCGCTTTGCGCTTTAGAGAAAAACGCGGTCGGCTTTTGCCGAACGCTCTGGGGTTCCACGCTATACAAAAAATATGATATCACAAAAATGCTTGTTTGACGCCTCTATGTATTGTTTGCTTAGTGGTTGTAGATTAATCAAAAAAATTTACTCGACGGATTTTTTTTTTTTTTGATAGAAAAATAATATATACAACTTAGTTCATTATAGCTATAGTTAAATAGCTTTTTTTATTTTATTAGCTAGTTTAGCATTTTAATACTCTGTCAACATACGTATACGCAATGTGGCAGCCCTGGTTATGCATGTAACGGTTCTTACCAATTGGACAATCTTCAGAATGCCTGGAATTGTTTTGAAATAATCCATATTGATGCGTATGGCGCTCCAGAAGCCGCCATTATCGCCGGCAGATGGATTCACGCCGCCAGGTGGCCCAGTTGTTGTTGTTGTAGTGCGTTCAACGGTAACGACAGTTTCGACCATTTTGATATCTGTTGTTGTTGTTGCTGATAATGTTACTTGGACTTATTGTTGTTGTTGTTGTTGGACTGTTATTAGCTGGGGACTTTGTTTATAGCCTTTTAAAAACTATTTTTAAACACTACTTTTGCAGAGTTTTGTCACAAATGCGAATAATGCGACGATTTATTGACGTCGCGATTGTGTCACAAAAAAATACAAGACAAAAAATATGTATTTAGAGATATGTATATAAAAACAACTATAGATCTATTCATATACTATTTATGTATATATAGGTATGACAAGCGTGCGCGCGTGTGTTTCTTTAAATATAAAGCATATACGACATATATGTATGTATTGTATTTAATGTATATTCATAGCTAGTTAACAAATCAGTTCTTATAAACTTGATGCGCGAACAAATTCAAATAAAAATCGACAACAACAATAAATTAAATTCGCCCGGTTGCACTTTTCGTGTCCACTGCCAACGAGACGCGTCCAACGACTGACAGCGACTCTGACTCTAACACCGAATACTACCTGCCATTAACAGTATGCACTCTCTCCTCTCTCTCTTTACCTTTTGCGCTCTGCCGCATACACACACACTCCGCCGATCGCCTGGACAGCCCTTTACGCTACATTAACATATTCATGTGTGTGTGTGTGTGTTTTCGTATGTAGGTCTCTCCACCCACCTTGTTTCGCCCAAACCTCTTTGGCCTCCATGAGCCGAAGTCAATCAGGTTTACGCAGCCGACAGCAGCCGAACGCTTGCCGAACTTTAAACGAACTGCTCAAGGGCGTCGGCAGCTTCTCAATAAGGGGGGCCAAAAGTTTTTTTTCGCGTTTTCTCATTTATTATTTAAGCAATTTATTATTTTTGCAAAGTTTTAAAAAGCTACTCTGCTTGGAATTCGGAAGCTAAATATGGAAAAGTTATGAATGTAGGGTAGGGGGGGAAGCAACGGCCCCTCTACCGACGCCCTTGAAGCTGCTGGATGCAGTGCTGCCAACTCTTTCGGGCAATAAAATGCTAAAGTAACCTTCCAAACCTGCTAAAAACGGCTAGATCAAATTCAAAAACAGCCAGAAAAAAAGCCATTTTAGTTTTGATGAATATTTTTAAATATATATTGCTATTTGAAAATTGATAGACAATTATCGAGCTCAATAAAATCGATATTCTCCTCAGCAGCGTACGAGTCGTTTGTACCAATCATTCTGAGGGACCGGCAGTTTGAAATGCTCTAGGATTTTAATAACAGAGCCCTTTTTAGCATTCAAAATTTTCTCAACAGAATAAATGTCGATTTGCTGAAATATTTTGAAGTTTTCTGGTAATCTGAAAAAAAAAAGAAACGAAGTGTTAGCCTAATTAATTATATTAATAGAAAATTTCTTACCTCGGTTTAAGCTCATCTATAAGTGCAATAATAAACTCCATGCACCTAAATCGAATCTCCATTTCCATTTCGTCAGAAATATTTTCCTTAATTTTTTTAAGCAACATTTCAAAAGCATAACCCAGATGCAGATCCCTCTTGACATGTCCTTTAAAATCTGTATTTAGAACGTCAACTTTGTCTTCAAGGGGTATTACTATTGATTTTAATGTATTTATTGCAAATACAAGATCTGTCAAAAGTTTGCTTGGGTTTGAACTGGTGGCTTGAAAATTTTTGCTTAAAGTCTGCATTTCGCTTAATACAGGCTTTAAAAGCGTTAAATACAATAAATTAATTTCATCGCTGAACAATTTATGTAAGTTTTGCGCTTTAAAACATTTTTCTTTTGTTGCTGCAATGCTGAAATGAAGCTTAAGCTCAATCCACTGATCAACCATTCTGGCAACTGCAGTTTCTATTGATAGCCACCGTGTTTCGCAGACTTTTGGAATGTTAAGAAGAATTTCAGAAATTGCTAAATGAGGCTAGTTTGATTTTCAAAAAGGCCAAATTTCCCGCCAGCAGCTAGATTACAATTTTTCCTGCATTTGACAGTTGAAAAATGCCAGATCTAGCCGGTAAAAGGCTAAGTTGGCAGCACTGGCTGGATGATGTTTGATGCCCATTACTTACATATGTATGTGTGTACGTTTCAATTAGATTTCGTTCTCACTCTCTCTCTCTCTCTCTCTCTGCACTTACACATGTGCATTGCGCAAAGTAAGCTGCAACTGCCTGCCTCTGCTGTTTGTAACGCTATGTTCACACTGCGTCAAAGGCCTTTACAGCCCAGTGTGACAATTTCACAGTCCTGCATCAGAATTTCTCCGATAAATTGTCACCAATTTGTCCATAAATTGTCACCGATAACAGGTGTATTTTCTCAATATTACTGATAAAAAAAGTATAACATAATTTTAGAAATGTAAACAGCTTAAAATACAAAAAACTATTCAGCTGGACAATTTTTGCAATTGCTAAAATTGGTATGTGCAATGTTAGCGGAATTTATTATAATAATTTTAAGCCGTTAAACAAAAAAGTAATTCAAAATAATGTTACGATCCAATTTAAATTGTGACCAAACTCAGAAAGCTGAAGAATATACAATTCAACACAAAAAAATACCAAAAAAAATGTTAGTCTAAAAATCGACCACTTTCAGTGGTTACAAGGCTGCCACTTATCAACACTATCGGTGTCTTTTTTTTACTGTGAAGCTGCCTCACGTTTCAAACTTTTTCTCAACGATTTAATATAAAAATTAACCAAAAATTCCTGTGAAAATAAATTTAAGCAAAACCCGAAAACAACTAAATTTTTTTTGAAACGCGCTAAATATGCAACTACTAGCTACTAGTCCGATAGGACTTGCTCATGAACTTTTTGGAGGTTGATTTACAATTAATTAATTTTCAAAAAACGGTCTGAAAACTTTCTCTAAATGAAATGCAATAGCTTCCTCAAACTTGTACCTTTAATTTTCTATATGCCGCATTTCCCGCCGTTTGACCTGAGATAAGCTATAATGAATTGAGAACAAGGTATGCGGAGGTCATTTTGTATGGGACTTTCACCGAGGTAGCTTCGCTCATTTTAAAATATCTCAAAAACGTTCTGAAAACTTTTTTTTATAAATGGTACCATTAGAAAGGTGAAATTGCTCTCTTTAATCGTGCATTAGCGGTTTTCTGTGCCGTGCCCCTTAAGCTTGGCTTATTAAGAAATGGTGAAAATATTATCTTTTTCACTTTTTTTCTTCACCTGTTTCACCCACTTTAACAGCTGAAATCGCTAAGATGTTTCTTAAAACTATAGATTAATTAATTTTCTACAAATCTGCATCATTAATTTTTTAATTTAATGTCTAATAAAGTTTAAAAATGAGAAAATTCATAACTGGTTCTGACTTATGAACCAAGTTCCGTTTTTCGTTGCTAGTGAGCCGATGCTATCTTGACGCACAAATCAATTAGGGCTGTGCATAAATTCATATATCGATAAGAAAAGTATATTTTGTCTGACGATAGCAATGTCATGTGATAGCAATTATTATGCGATATTTTGGTAACAGTCTAGTACCGGAACTACTCTCAAAAAAAAAAAAAACAAAAAGAGGGCGATTTATCATGAATTTTGGTGAAAAAATGTTTACCTGCTCTGCTAGTTTTTTTTAATTGCATTTTGAAATTTTGATATTTTCAATGCAAAATGCACAAAGCAACCATGCAAAAGCTCATTTTGCATTACAAATTTAAAAATTCCATTAAAAAAAAATAGCAGAGACCCGGTAAAAATTATTTACCAAAATTCATTATAAATCGCCCTCTTTTAAATTTATATATATTATTTTTTTGTGAGAGTAGAGTCGCAACTAGACCTTTACCTTAAAGTATTTTTATTATGAAAATAATATGATTTATCAAATTAATATACATATTTTAAATATGTGAATATTTTGTGAAAAAATCACTGTGACTACATCGATACTCACATCACGCCTATCGATGTATCGATATTGCATTGCAAAACATGGCGACCGGCAAAAGGCGACAACGTTTGCATTGCTCACATCTCTAACAAAACGAGCATTTTTCCTTCTGTTGAAATAAAAATTGTTTTGCTTTTGGAAATAAATTAAATTGTATTTGGCAAAATGGATGTACGTCCAAATCAAACAATTTACATCAACAACCTCAACGAGAAGATCAAGAAGGAGGAGCTAAAGAAATCGCTGTACGCGATTTTCTCACAGTTCGGCCAAATTCTTGATATTGTGGCGATGACAACATTGAAAATGCGTGGCCAGGCATTTGTGATATTCAAGGAAATTGGCAGCGCCTCGAATGCGCTGCGCACCATGCAGGGCTTCCCGTTCTACGACAAGCCCATGCGAATCGGTTATTCCAAGACCGATTCCGATATTGTGGCCAAGCTGAAGGGCACGTACAAGGAGAGACCCAAAAAGGTGAAGCCGCCAAAACCGGCGCCGGGTGTCGATGACAAAAAGTATGTATTAATTATATGCAATAGATATGCATTAAATATTAAGTACATTTATTTGTCTCTTCTCAGTAGCAGGGACAAGAAAAAGAAGCCAACGAGTGCCGAAAATTCGAATCCAAATACACAAACGGAGCAGCCGCCAAATCAGATTCTATTCCTTACCAATTTGCCGGAGGAGACCAACGAGATGATGCTGTCGATGCTGTTCAATCAGTTCCCGGGCTTCAAGGAGGTGCGCCTGGTGCCCAATCGTCACGACATCGCCTTTGTCGAGTTCACCACCGAGCTGCAGAGCAATGCCGCCAAAGAAGCGCTCCAGGGTTTCAAAATCACACCAACGCATGCGATGAAAATTACTTTTGCCAAAAAGTAAACGCTTCAAACGCTTTTTTCTATAATATCTATAATCTATATATACTTAATATATATGTAAACCATACATAAATGTCATGCGTTTGCTGTGCGCATCAAAGTTTTTATATTGAATGAACACAACAATCGCATTTCATTTTCCTTTTTTTTTTTGTAAACAAATCCTAATTTACACATAATTAGAATAAATAAATACAAACTGAATCTGATGTGCAGATGATTCATGCAAACAAATCAGAAAGTAAGATTGCCAAATAGACGCAGCTTCTGATTTTGTCCATTATTTTTGAACCAGCTGCAATGTCAGTGATGCCAATTTGGCCTTATTTCGCATAGATTTGTCTGGCTTTTTAGCTGGTTCAGCCGGGAAGAATCTGACTTCTTTTAAATTCAATTGAATTGAATCCAAAAAGTATTCGATACTGCCAATTTTGGAACTTTTTGAAAATGGAAACTATATAAAGGCGCCAAAATTCACCTCTTTAAATGGGAGAATGTTGAAAATACAGTGGCTCACAGCTTAAAGTATGCACCCTTATTTTTGCTTTAACTGCTATGTAAGTCAAGTTATCCAAGTAAAAAAAATAAATTTGGAAAGGTCGTTTAAATTCCGATTGAATGTTGCAAAAATTTCCTTAAATTTCCTAGCAAAAATATTTTTGAAAATTTTTTTTTGCAGTTACTCTTACAATTGTTACAAAAATTTTTTTGCATCAAAATATTTTTTAAAAAATCGAGGAAAAAAGTTTGTTAAGTGACTTTTACATAATGTTGAAATTTTCGAAGGGTACTAAATGGGTTAAGAAAAGTTTTGTGTCATTCAATCGGAATTTAAACGACCTTTCCAAATATTTCTTATTTCAAAATATTACATTTTTATGGGAGTGTAAAGAATTTCTTGACAAACTGTATATAAATAAAGAGAAACGATAATTTCACAGTCCTTTAAAACACAGACTTAAAACTTTAACACAAATATGAATATTTATACCGATTCCAGATTTGAAAGTTTAAAAAAAAACTGATTTTTCGGGAACATATTTGAATTGCTGTCTTAATAATAATTTATTCAAGTTTCAAAAAAATACCGGCAATAAGTTGTAAGTTGGCGACAATTAAGGTTTATTGGTAATTTTAGGCATTGTGAATATTAAACATAGGATTGTTTCGGTTTTGGGTTTGTTTTTAGTTTTCAGATGGGTACTGGCTTTTTGTGTAATTGTTATTGTGACTAGATTTGCGGTGATTCCATTTCCATTTTCATTTGATAATTAATTCTCCAGGGCGCCCTCATCATTGATGTTCCTTGGCATATCGTGAACAAGATTATCGGGCTCCTCATCGATATCGATCTCGCCCATTGTGCTGCCACTAACGGCACTTTCCGATGCCGATGCCGAACTCATTTGTGGCTGCAATTCATCGGGCTCATCGGCATCGCCCACATATTTCTCCATCGATTTGGCCAATTTATCGGAATTGCCACCGACGAATATCTCAAGCACCTCGCCGTTTTTAATGAACACAAATGTCGGCATACTGGTTATATTATACTCAAGCGTTATCTCCTCATTCTCATCCACATTCACCTTGAGCACAACGGCACGTTCAGTATATTGGGCAGCCAATTCCTCCAGTTTGGGCGCAATTATTTTACACGGTCCGCACCAGTTGGCACAGAAATCGATAACGATCAGTTTATCGCCAGCATTCGACAACTGCTGCTCGAAGTCCTCTTTGTCCTGTATCACATGGACCATTTTCGCTGTTTATCGCTTTATTTTCGCTGCAAGTTTTATACTTATTAATTACTGAAATTTTCGAATATTTCTTATTATTTACGTACAAAAATTTGTTGTTCGGGAAATTTGTTGTGTTCAGCTTCACCAGACAGGCTGAAACGAAATGGGAATAATTGACAACAAAATAAAAACACAGTTGTGCTATTTTATGTGGTTTCTCGACAGTTTGAAAAAACTGCGCTCAGTTTCAGTTCCAGTTCAGTTATGTGTTCAATTGAACTTGGCGTTAAAATGTACCACTACGATAACAAGGTGGCAACGCTAACAAGCAGGAATTTTACCGTTTTTTCGAATGAGTGTGTGTGTATTGGTACGTATGTGTAGTGGCCATTTTGTGTGGTGAGAAAAAAGCGCGCGAAAAGCGCGAACAGAAAGCGCTATAAATAAGAGCAGTGCCCATGAAGCAACATAACATAAAAGGATTGCGCGCTGTAATATTCGTATCTTATTGTAAAAGCATTAAAAAAAGTAATCGACGTTAGTTCAAGTCAATTTACATACATACATATATTCATCGAGTCAAGTCAAGTGTCAAGTGAATCGTCGCCAGAATAAAACAGTTTCATCATGAGCAGCAGCACACTGACCACAATTCGCAGCCTTAACGATTTCCACAAGCGCATCGATGGAGCCGAAAATAAAATCGTTGTGCTTGATTTCTATGCAACATGGTGCGGGCCATGCAAAGATATCGAGAAGCTGGTTAAATCACTGTCACGCCAATATGCGGACAAGGCGCTCTTTATGAAGATCAATGTGGACAAGTACGATGAACTGGTCACCAAGTACAAAGTTCGCAGCATGCCGACATTTATATTCATCAAGGGCAATCGACGAGTGGGCAGCATTGTTGGTGCCGATGAACACAAGCTGGTTCACATGATGGCCAAACTGGCCAAATGAACCGTTCATTTGGCTCACTGGGCAAAGAAGTCTTTCTTGAGCTGCATCGGCGCAGGCGTCGTAACAAATTGAACTAAAACTACATTTATATCTATTTAACTTTTTCAAATATGTCTTAATGCAATGTCTCTTATCTTAACTCATGTATTTGTATCGAAATCATTTTAATGTGAACTAATTGTAAGCTAATCCAAATTTTGACCCGATTTGACTGAGAATAATTTTAATGTATTAAAATTTGACAAATTATATAGCGCAGTTTTCTTTTTTGTAGCAGGCTTTTTCTTACAGTTAAACAGATTCAGTAAACAAAAAATCATTTTCGTTTCAGCAACATTTACAAAATTTTCAAGTGCAATACAAAAGCGAAAAAGGTGTGAAAAAATTAAAATTAAAGTTTCTCTCGTTAATTGTTCTTCTTTTGGTAAACCAAATTCGTTGTTGATTATCGATATCGATAACAATAGATATTGTTCTGTTACTCCGATCTGCCGCCATAAATAATGTCATATCAAATCAAGCGTACGCCATATTTCCGGCGCATATTCAACAATAGCCGTCGCAATGGACAGCTGCAGCGTTTGCGGGAGGAATACGAGCGCATTCAGGAGTTCAATGATCGCACCATTGAGATGAAGATGCGCCAGGTGCGACTCAAGCGGCTGTTTCGCGAAATCGAGGATATTAACGATAACGAGTCAACAACGCCAAGCACATCGAATCATCATCATCATGATCATACGCCGGAGGCCCAACAGCAGGAGCAGCAGCGTCGATTGCGCTTGGAGGCTTTAGAGCGTGCCCGCGAACTGGGCCAGCAGATGTCGCGTCGCAATGCCGAGCTGGCCGAGAATGGCGCCGGTTTCTATTTGCGCAGCGAGCTGCGATCCACGGCCAAAATGCGCGCTGCGGATGCGGCGCGACGCGAGGCGCAGGAGCGACGCCAGCGCGCCGCCAGACGCATCAGTTATGGCAACGAACAGTCCCGTTCGAATATCAAGCGTATCGCACAGCGTCGACAGCGCCAGGAGGTTATCGATTCGTTGCTGTTTGCCAGATGTAATAATCGACGCACATCGATAGAATTGCAGGTAGGGCTGTCGAATATTTTTAAAATATCGTATCGATGATATGTTGTTTAAAAAAAAATATCAAAATGATATTTGATATATCATTTTAAAACATCGATATATCGATATAATTGATTTATTTTTACCTCTTTTTTAAAAAAAAAAAAGTAATATGTCCCACAATAAAAAAAGATAGTCTTATTAATCAAACATTACAATAAATCTTATCAAATTACAGTTTTTTCCATTAGGCTATATATATTTATCATTAATATATTAGGATAAACAAAAATGAGATTCAAGTTTTAATGTATTACATATTAAATATGAATAGATTTTTTTCCGATTATGTATGTTTAGTTCCAATATTTGGATTTTACAGACTTTAAAAATACTCGCTTGCTTTCCAGATCACAAAGTGACCGACTCACAAATTTCATAATCAGGCCTGTTCCGAATTTCACTTTCGATAAGATTTGTCGAAATTGAATTTCTTTAATCTGCTCTAATATCATTTTGGCTATATTTAGCGAATTGATATCACGTTGAGTTGATGATTTTAAGTCCGATAAAGCGATTAACGATAATTTTCAAACTTTTAGTTTAACTTCAAATTGAATAAATGCATATCACTAAATGCTAAAAAGTAAAAAGTGAAAACCGGAACAGACCTTAATATATAAAAAAAAAAATATCGCATATTCGATATATCGGCAAATCTAATATCGCGATATAAATATATCATTTTTTATAAAAAAAAATCGATATATTGATATTTTGATATATTTTCAACAACCCTAATTGCAGGCGCAGGATGCAGAGAATCAACCGCAACCGCATCCGGATATCGTTAAGCGTTCGATGCTCCAGCAGCGACTGCAATATGGCAATTCGCGTTCTAGCAACAATATGATGCGCAGTCAGATGGCCGCCGCGCAGCGTGTGATGAACTGCATCTCATTGCCGGGGGGTGAGGAGCTGCTGATGAATCATCGGGGCATGCAATTGGAAATGGAAATGGAATACCGCCAGCATTCGTCTAGAACGGACAACAATCGCATAATAATCGATAATAGCATCAACGATCATATTAATCGGGATATCGATAATAATAATCGTGTCGTGCAATTGGAGATGGAATACCAGAGTTTGCCTGTGTCCAGCCAAAATCAAATAAGCAATAACAACGACAACAAAATTAGTAATTGCAATGTTTTAAATGCTGAATCGGATGTGGAGGAGATGCAAACGGCAATGTTGCCGCCAACAGAGGAGCTGGAAACCCTGCACAGCTTTGACGACGACGACGACGACGATATGCCCACCACAAGCCAAAAGGCCTCAGCTAGGATAAAAACAACCGATGTGGCAACGATGGCCACCACAGCCACAACAAACACAACAACAATAAGCGGTTTTCAATCACCGCGACCAAGTCGAATCCTCTCGGAACGGGCTTCGGAACGCTGGCATCGCATCTCGCTAACATTGCCCTGGTTTAAGGTCCCGATCCCGATCATTGCGCCCGTTGAGCAGCAGCTGCCCCACAATAATAGCATCAGCATCTCCATTGCCCAAGATTTGGACAGCAGCAACAACAACTACACAACTGCGGCAAGCAGCGATGCTTTGGATAATTATCAAAGCTTCAGGGGACCATCATTGATGCAGGAGGATCTCATGCAGATCATGGAGTTGAACGATAATGAGACGAACGATAATGAAAATGTCCCCGTAGCTCCTGTGCGTGTTGTACGTCGCACATTTGGCAATTAGGCACAAAATTCCCCGTATTCCCCGGACCACCTACATATACTACCCATATTCCTATTCTTTCTCTTCGTGACACTCGTCACAATTAAGCGATATTCGTGAGTATGG
>JBAMBJ010003596.1:0-28885 GCA_037043495.1 Drosophila recens
TTCTTTTTTCAATGCCTACTGAAATGACATTTCACTAGCACTACTATTTTTCAATGCCAATGAAATGCCAAATTCATTAAAAAGTAGTTAATTAGGAACAATTCTGGTTGGTAAGCAATAAATTTATAAATTGATTAACACAATGGGCTCCATATTTTGGTCGCCACTGTTAACAAGCGTCTTGCTCATTTTGGTTCTGTTATGATAACAACTGTGTTGCAGCCAGTTATTCGCAGCTAGATTCAAATATCAGACTTGTTTGTACACTACGATTGTAAAAATTATAACCAGGACAATTTTAAATAGTTGATTCCGTACTCTTTTTGTTGCCTGCCACTGCACAGTAGATCCGTCAGAGGCAAAATGTGCAAGTAAAAATATTATAATCAAATTAGTAAAAGCTATTTCCCAGAAAACCAAATTTTTTAATCATTTGTTCCCTTTGACCCATTTAATTTGTTCTTTTTGCAAAAAGCGCCAACAGAGCGACGAACATGTCAAGTTTCAACAGTGCACATTGGGCATAAAGTCGAAAATGTTTGTCAAATATATCTTGAATTTGACTTAATATTTTGAAAGGGCATGCATTAGGTATATCGAATCAAAAAAATTTTTTTTTGGTGACAACGTTGTTTATTTGCCTGGCTAGCAAAGTCAGATGTTTTGTCAGCCGACTTTAAGCCGAAATTGGCGGGAAGATTTTACTCAACTTTGCGCTTCTGCTGTGGAAAGACCAGTTATCCAAAACTTTGATGAAAATATGGAAAATAAAGGTCAAAGTATGCCAAATACAATCATTGTTAAGTTATTCGAAATATGTGTTCAATATTGTAGTTTTGGATTGTCTATGTTATGTCTTATTTAAAAAAAAAACTAACCTGATCTGAAAGACCATGCATTAGAGTCAATTGGAGAGCTTTCAGAGGAAGTTGTGGAGTCCAATAACAAGAAAATAAAAAATGTATACTTCAGCACTGTAGAAAAATTTTTATCGTATTCCAAATAACGCCATGTTTTTACACTACTTTTTAAGAGCATTGCACTATGTGCGAAAAGTCAAATTTTAAGGCATTAATTATTAGGTGCGCAAATAAGTTCTCGCTGTTTTTTTGATGAAAATACAACTTTATTCTGAAAAGATGGTTACATTTGAATCATTGGATTTATTGCCCATCGCTGGCTACTACTTTTGCCCATCTTTCTGGCAGATCTCGTATACCGTCGCGGTAAAACTGTCCATCCTTTGAGGCTATCCACGAATCAAGCCATTTTTGGATGTCTTCATATGTATGGAACTGCTGGTTAGCTAGTCCATGTACCATCGATCGGAACAGGTGATAATCGGACGGCGCAATATCTGGAGAATATGGCGGGTGGGTTAATATTTCCCATTTCAGCGTTTCAAGGTAGGTTTTAACGGATTTGGCAACGTGAGGCCAAATCAGAATCACTTTTTCATGCCTCTCCGTGTATTGCGGTCGCTTCTTCGCGCAGTGCTCGGCTCAATCGCATCAATTGAAGTCGATACCGATCCCCAGTGATAGTTTCGCTTGGTTTTAGCAGTTCGTAAAAAAAAATTTTTTTCGAATGAAAGAGGAAAATTAACACTTCCCGCAAATGACGATTATTCGGCACAAAATCAGACATTTTCACAAAACGAAAAGTATATGATACAAAAACAAAATCACTAATGTGTCGAAGCAGTTTGTTTACCATATGTCTAAGCTTGGTTAATAACGTTTACGTTATGTTAGAATCGACTAGCACACACTGCTGGCAGCGTCTATTGACAAACAGCGGGAACTTAGTTGCGCACCTAATACAATTTTAAAGCTAGAGCTTTCAAATTTGGCATGAACCTTAGCCTTAGCTTTCCCCTTCTAAGCCCCTTCCCCTTAGAAGCCTAAAGTTTGGCATGAATCTTAGATAGGCTAAAGTAGAATTTATAAAACTTTTGTTTTTTAATTGGACATTTTCTTCACACTCTCTTTCTTACTGACTCAGTGAAAAAGTTAATTTTTTTTTAAAGCATAGTATCCAGTTGTTGTAAATTTAGTTTGAAAGGTGTCAACTCCATATAAAAAAAAGGGCTGCAAACATGCTCGAAATTATTTTTTAGGTCATTTCTAAACCTATGTACGCTGTACCTAAATATGGGCAGCTCAGAATATTTTCCGGCGTTTTACAACACTGTTTGGTAAACAGATGGCATCTTTTTTTTGACCTTTCAAAACATCGATTGAATCGTTGTTTTGACCAGTCATGCCAATTTGGCATATTTTCTGATAGATTTTTCAAATTTTTCGGATGATAAGCAAATTTTGAAGAAATAATATAAAAATATGGTACTGTTTTTAAGCATTCTGTTATTTTATTTCTACCTTCTTTCCATTCTTATTCAGAAATAAAATAAAAGTTTGCTAAAAAAGCAGTACCATAATTTTTATTATTTCTTTAAAATTTGACTATTCAAATCTGTCATATTTTTAACGGACTAATTTTGGCAACGCTGGCTTTGACTAGTCGAAATCTTTTTGAACAGAAATGGCGACCAACAAGGAGCAAAATAAAAGCCGATTTGAGATCTTTGAACACAAAGAGCGAATTAGACTGATTGAAGAGGTGCAACAGAGGCCAATATTGTGAGATTTGACGGACAAAAAACATATTGATCCGATTTATATAATTAATAATTTTTAATTTAACAATTAGGGTTTTAGTCGCGACCACTTCTCTCATCATGTCTATTTGGTCAATTTTCTCTGTTTTGTTGTGCTCAATGTTATTTATTTGTTTGTTGTGCACAGCGGACGCAACAGTGTGACCACAGCAGCATAATACCAACAATCTCTCATCTTTTTAGTGATTTTTGGTATTATGCTGTCACACTGAAGTTTGTAAGGCCGGACTTCATCGAACATTTCGAGCGTCCAAAATGCGTTCAGCTAGAGCGTACTACGCTAAAAACACATTAAAAAACAAACAGTAGACAACAACAACTAAACACAAATTTTGTTACATATTACAACAAAAATTTATACTGTGAGCATTATTTTCCATATTTAATTTGATTTTTTTTTATTGAAGCTTTGCCTCTTAATTTACGCTTGAAATTAAGAGCGGGTAAATTTTCAAAAGCATGTGCTTTTACAAAACAGCTGGCTTTACAGAGTTGCCACCCAGCCCAAAAAGCAATATTTTTTAATCTAACTAAATTGTTAACATTCAATAAATAAAATCACATTTTAAAAATACTACCATACATTTTTTGACTTTATGCCAGAAAAATCGTCAAATCGGCCAATGTGCATTGGTTAAAAATTTCAGCCGCTATCTCCATTAAAAGTATTAGCGGGTAAATTTTCAAAAGCATGTGCTTTTACAAAACAGCTGGCTTTACAGAGTTGCCACCCAGCCCAAAAAGCAATATTTTTTAATCTAACTAAATTGTTAACATTCAATAAATAAAATCACATTTTAAAAATACTACCATACATTTTTTGACTTTATGCCAGAAAAATCGTCAAATCGGCCAATGTGCATTGGTTAAAAATTTCAGCCGCTATCTCCATTAAAAGTATTTTTGGCCGCTGATCCATACAAGTGGAACCAGTGTGCACTGCTAAAAGTGTGTTGCTCATTTTGGTTCTGTTACGATAACAGTAGGGTTAGAGACTGTTATTGACAGTTAAATTCAAATATGACCGACTCGCATATTAAACATAGTTAATAACAAATTTTCTCAAATGCTTTTCAAAGCAAAAATAAGTTTAACTATTGATTATCTATGTATATAAAATAAAACAGTTTCGTTTTGTTTATTTGGAATTACTTAATTCCATATCAACATAATATTTTTATTGAATTCAGTAAAATTTTTCAAACAGTTTCTCGTTTTTGTTACTCATACATGACATTATCATTGTTTATGAAGCTTTCTGCTGTTGTTGTTGTTGTTCTTGTTTTGTTGCTCTTGTTCTTGTTGATGTTCAGTTACATTTTGTTGTAAGTTCATTTTAATATTACATCTTATGTTTTTTTTTTGTTTTTTTTTTTATCTATATTTAAACTTTGTCATTGATTTATAGTTAAACTTAAACAATACAAAAGCAGTATTTGTTTTTCATCATTTTGTTACACATAAATATACTTTTATATTTTACCATGATTTCTTTATTTTTTTTTTGTTTTTTTTGTGAATGTTTTCTTTTATCTATAATTTATTTTATTTTTAAATCTAAATTAAAGCAATTATGTTCGGTTTTTTTTTATTTGGTTTCACTTTAAATAAATGTCAAAAAACTAGAGCAAATGAAATGTGTTTTTATTATTGATTCGTTCTTTCACTAACTGCAACTGTTTTGCTGCAGTTCGCTTTTATTTAAAATGTTATTTTGAAAATTCAACTACAATTTCAATTTGCTCAGCTCACTACTATTTTGGAAAGCAATCAAAGGTTCTCTTCTGGTGTTTTGTGAACAAAAGTATAGATTTTTAGATTGTTTTTCTTTAAACACATGGCTTAATATTTTTGGTTTATTATTATTTAAATGAAAATATGCATTAATCGTACTTAGGTATAGTTTACATGCTGCTTTTATTTTCATCTTTTTACCATTTATATAACATATGCATACATATTTGTATACCGTAATGTTACATATCTTAATTTTATACATATTTCATTATTTAAATAATAAATAATTTTTCTTACTTGTGTTTCTTAGTTGTTCCAACCAAATGGGATTGCAAATTAGGTCAACAAATTTCGCAGCTATTTTTTTTTAGTTTTTTTTTTTACGTTTTTCTAAAACATTCTTTTGTTTGTTTTTGTATTTTGTTTTAATTATTCGCTGCTGTTTGCACGCGTTGTCAGAGAGGTCTCGGGCAAATAATGATCCAAAAATTGCATACTTTATGCTTTTCTTCAGTTGGAATCTTTCGAATACATGCCAAAATGTGTTTGGGCGTGGCAGTGTTTTCTGTCTATCATGAATACTCAGTCGTGTCGTGGCAACTTGAGTAGATTTGAATAATCTAATGAATTGCAACTAAACGAACTATCTAAATAGTTCTCTCAGTACAATCCATAGTCAATTTTCAACTTTGAACTAGTTTATTAAGTTGGTCAAACAATTTCAAATAAACATCTGCCACATTTTGAAAATGAATTTGCTAATACCAGTTTCAAAACTGGCCACAGAAATAGTAGCAGCACCTTTCTTTCGAAGTTTTTCAAAGCTGTAAGCACATTTAATTGTAGTTTGTGTGTTTTTTTTTTTTTTTTAAAGAATTTGTTAAATAAAGGAAAAGTTGCGTTTTAAGAATCGTTGAACATTTATTGTAGTTGCCTTGTGCTGATTACGTAAGTTGTCTGTTTACACACAAAAGAGTCACATGAATCGTGTTTGTTTCTTTGGTTTTTTTCCGTACACTTGGTGTAAAAAATGGCAGTTTATACATATATATATTCTTGTTAAATATGTTTTTCAAGTGTGTTCTAGTAGTTGCCGCATGCTAATACATCGTGCAACAAAGTATGCAACATTTTGGATCTGCAAGCATTTCGTGCAAATAAGTATTAATTTGCCGATATCTAATGAATTAAATTGAAATTGAAAAATTCTAAAGCCAATTTTTCTACATAAATATTTGAAAATTTGAATACTCGCGCTAGAGGGTCAAACATTTACTTGGCAGTTTTTATATTTATATATATTATTTAATATTTTTTTCAAATATTATATTTTTTTATAGCTTTTGTTACCCTATATAAACTACTAATATTTATCGGCGGTTTTGGGAACACACTTTACCCGGTCGAAAAAAATTGTTGAAGTGAAATTTTGTGCGTAGAAATTCTGGTTAAAAACAAAACAATTCAATTTAATATAATTCGCCAATAGCTATGGGATCCTTTAATTCATTTATTCTTAAGTTTTAAAGCTGCCCTCGACTGCATCAAAAAATTGAGTGATCTCACAACTCGTGTTTACATAATTTGCTTAATGCAACTGCAGCATTTTCACTACTTAACTAATTTCTTAGTTTTGCTTTTTGTAATTTGCTTTTTTTATAGGAAAACATGCACTAGAAAATTTTTTCGAAAACTATGTAGCAAACATGTTATTGGTTTGCTTGTGGAATTCTCAATTCAGAAAATTAAAAGTAGTTAAAAGTTTAAAATTAACTAGATCGAAATATGTACGGAACTTTTGGACTTTTTATTTAATATTATGCTTGATTTTTACAGTTTATGTTGAAATAATTATGGATTTTGTGAAAACAATTATAAAATTGATAGGAAATCTAGGAAAAAAAGGTTGTAAAAATGTTTGAAAAGGTTTATGCATTTAAAAGTACTAGTTTCCGATGATCAGGGGAGCCCATTTTTATTTGGGGAAATTCAACCCGAATTTTCCTATTATTTGCATTACTTTTAAATTCATTTAATAAAAGTATTTGTTTTTGTTAATAATATATTTATAATATATATTTAAGTATAACATTTTCCATTAAACTATTATTTAGAGACTGCTTCATCTGTAGCAAAACTTTATAACATTTCATGTTTAATTTTTTAATTATTTTGTTGTTTTTTTTTTTTTTTTGGTTGGGATTGGTTTTTCTTTATCTGCTTCTTACACCTTAGACTAGCACTAGTTAAGTGGATGGTAAAAGGGGGTTAGTTATAAAGCTTAGTATGCCATTTAAGAGATTTAGCTTTTTATTCGTTTTTATGGTTTTTTTAATTTCTTTTATTTTTTTTTTGGTTTTTTTATGGGGGGTGGGCAGAGGTCTCGAGAAAGTGAGAAAGTTATTAAGTTTGCTGAGGCCTATATATGATGTTGTGTTTACAATAAATTCAGAAAATTAGAAACTAAAGTAGCATTTGACATTAAAATAAATCTCGAAAATAAAATGTTTACAAAAGAGAAATCCAAAAAAATCCAACTATTTTGAAAATGTCATACATAGTGTATGGGAGGGAGTGTTTGGATCTGATGTGGAAATTGCAGCTGCCCTCATATTCTTACATTTTTTCTGTCTTTCGGTTGCAGTTGGTTTTTCGGGTCTTTTGAGTGGATCGCCCCTGTGTTCTGGCTCTACGTCTGCTAAGAGATGGTTGTTAAAAATGTTATATCGAAACGGTAGGGTTTTAGTTATTTAGTTCGTTTTATTATTATTATTCTTTCTTTGGGATTCTTTTGTATACATAATATATTTTAATTTTATATACTCTTTTTGTTTTTATTGTAACCAGTTACTCTGTACTTTACTTTCAGCTATATTTATCGGTTTTGCCTCAATTGTTATTATATTTTATATTTTTTTTTTTTGTTGTTTTTTTTTTTGGTATATTTTTTTAATTTCATGCAAATTTCACATTAATGATCTTGTTTACTTTTTGTTTTTTCCTTTTTTTGTTATTTTTTCATAATAAGTGAAGAGTATTAATTTTAAATGTATTGTGGTTTTTCTTTGCAAATATATGCTTTTGTTTATTTTGTGTTTATCAAATATTCTGCGCCATGTATTTCTTTTTCTTTTACTTTGCCTTGCAGTTAATTTCTTATTCACTTGTCTTTGTTTTGTTTCATTTTATTTTCTTTTAATCTACAGCTATGTTTTTTTTGCATTAGAAATTGGTAGTTATACATTTCTTTATGATTTGCTCTTGCTGTTTATGGGATTAATGCCGCCTGTTTAAATTTATAATAAATTTTAACAAATTATATTGGTTTTTCTGGTTTTTGGGTCATGATCCTCATGTATGCAATTATGTAGGTATGAATTTTGGTTTATTTATGCGTTCCAATTTTTCTCTTATTATATTTTAGTTTTTTTTTTATATATATAAGTATTTATTTAATTATTATAAATATAAATAATTGTTTTTTATGTATTTAACACGTTTCTCATTGAATTAAGAACAGTTGCTGCATTCATTTGTTTATAATTTGTTCGCTGCGCTGTTTGTCGTTTATATCTTTATTAAATTACACCAAAAACAAAGTAGATTTTGTTAACAACAATTTGTTTTTATTTATTCTTTTGTTTCCTTTCTTTTCTCTTTAATATCATATTTGCGCTAAATTATGTGACTTGCCAATTTTAACCATTTGCTATTTTGCCTAAATTGTTAACTAAATAAAATTCTCCTAACAAATTATGCTTTGTGTTTTCGTCTGTGTGTGTGAGGAGATGTGTGTATGTGTGTGTGGGGCGTCTTGATAGCGTTGGGTAGTTTTAGCATTATAGCGCTAGATTTGGTAATATTATTTTTATTATTTTATTTTATTTTTTTTGTCTTCGTTTTTATTCTTGTAGCTCTGTTTAAGTTTTTTTTTTCTTTGGTTGTTGCTGTATTTATTTTTCATTATTATATTACTTTAGCATTTATTTTGCTTTTGTTTTTTTTCTGCTTGCTGCTACTTGTTTTGTGTGTGTGTGGTTTGTCACTTTTTATGTTTTTTTTTAACGTGACTTGCTTAACTTTCATCTTAATCTGCATTTTTTGTATGCCTATTTCGAGCCGTCTCCACATGCATCCCTTAGCGGATCCAGTTTTTCCTCTGAACATCCTTCCTTCCTTCCTTCATTCCACTTTCTTGATGTACCTCCTTCCTGTTGCTGTTCTTTGAAGCTTGCGTAGCTATATTATGACACTGTCCCATTGCGTTTCTCTTAGTCGACCATTAACTCAAAGTGGACGGATCCTCTCCTATCCGAGCGATCGTGTTTGATGTTATGAGCCCAGGCTTTGCACTCAATGTTGATCAAGACGCCGGCTAGCGATGGTAAAAAAGAGAAAAATCAAGTGTCAATTGTCAAAGAATTGTTATATATTTAAATTTCCTAAGTATACTCGTATGCTTCACCACATTGCTTCTATGCTGCACCGAGTCTCATTTTTCAAATTGTTACAGATTTTCTTATTCTTATTTTTCCTATTTCTTCATATTCACTCTTCATCCCCATTAAAAATTTGCTCAAAGAAGCGAATTAATTGCTTTGCAAAATAACAATTACTCAGTGAAAGTCATCCGTTCCGAATTTTTAGTGAATTTTATTCCCTGTTCCATATGCTTTTCATTCAACTTCATTCTTCTTCACGCATTCCAAGCCCTGAGGCTCTCTATTAAAGCTTATTGTGCCGTAAAATTGGGTTTGTTGGTATTTTAGCTTTGTCTCTGTTCGGATTTTTTGTTTCTTGATGTGCGGAATCCGGGTCGCTTGCAGCTCCTTTGTCATGATAGAGGAGTAAACGGATGGTTATTCGGAGCTCTTACATTTGGTGTGAGTTTGACTTTAATTCGAGACAATTATGCTTTGTAGGTGCTTTCCTGTTTCCTGCATACCTCAGTATGGAGAACAAAACTTTTAAATGATTGTAATTCTCTTGTACTACACATTCCGACCTATTAACCACAAACCAAGAGAGTTCTTCTTACATAATATAAATAAAAGCCATGTAAAAATTCGTATATTTAAGAATGTGTAATCATTAAAAGAATATTTGCAAGATAATGAGCTACTTACTCTCAACGGTAAATTGAACAGCAACAATTGGCGGAATGTAGCCTTCATTATTTTGGTATGGGAAGTAATAATGGGGGAAACCCATGCGGGGATAATAATCGCGTGCCTTAATGTTCTCAACATCGGCAGGATTTTCTCCCTCACACGATACCCAAACAACATTAGTCTAAATAAAATAAAAACAAACAAGGTTCAGATTATTATGTTGATGAGAAGTGATCAGTGGATAGAAGCAAGTCTACCTCATTTGGTCGTAGGGTCTGCTTTTGCTTAATGTGCTGCTTCAACTCCTCGGGCATGTGAGCGGGCAATTTTGTTGAATCGTTGTAAATTTCTGGTACCCAATTATAGATCTAAATTCACAAATTTATCAATATAAAATCATTCAATAATATTGCAAGGGACTAACCTTGTTTAGCTTTAGGAATATGCAGGGCCTGGCGACGTGATAACCAAAGTTATTATCGATAGTGCAGGGCGCAAAACTGTGAACCTCAACGCCACAAACATTGCCGTTCTTGGGCAGATTCTCGAATGAACAGTTCACGTGATTCTTCTTGGGTATGTCATCATAGGCTATGCACATTAAATATATTTTGGAAAAAATCAATTTAATTAGCTTAACTCAAGTATATATTTTAATCTGTCACTTGGATTTGACTCTCAAAACTAAAGTTAGCAGTTTTAGCAATAAGTACTCGGGATTTTGAAAACTTCAAAGCAAATTCCGTTCACTTACTGTGATCTTTGGTAACGTTTATTGGCAAAAAAACAAATGTATGTATGTAAATAAATTATTCAAATTAATAAAAAATACTTAAAAAAACAACATTTAGACTGCTTAAAAAAAAAATTGTATTCAAAAAATCTTAAGTTTTCCGTCAAACAAATAATTATTTAAAATTATATTATAAATCTACATATCTACTGTACTTACATTTCAGAAATCGTTGGGTTTCATCAACCCAATACTGATAGTTGTCTTTTTTCGATGATTCGTACCAAACTAAAGTGCTCTCAACATTCGCCTCTGGTGGCATTGGACGAAAGCCAAGTCCTGTAAAAGAAGAGACACGAATATAATGTTGTAATCAATTCTTCCTTCTTTCTACAACATTTCGAGTCCATTTAGTTAATTAAATTGTCAGCGTTTTAATCGTATATTATATATTCAAAGGCGTGACTTAGGCCTTTGGGATTTTTAGTGTTATATTTGTATATGTATTTTTGTTTATGAGCTGGGTATGTCAATCCCTTAAATTTATTTGCCCTCCTATGTGCAAATTGTGAATGGATTGAATAAGTGGCGAGTGGTTGCTTCAGAAAGCGAGGAAAGTTTAGAAAAATACTGTTATTTTTGACGAATTAATTTAAGTGTTTTAATAATTGTTTTTAAGTGTTAGCACTTAACATTACATAAATTTTCACGTAAATATTCCAAACATGTAACATTCATCTGATTGGTAATTTTTTATAATTTAAAGTTCATCAATTATTTATAATTCATTACTCGTAACAATTCTATTTGTACTTACATTTATAACTTATTATTAAATGAATTGTGCTCACCTGGGTTCGATCCAATTATTCCATCGCTAAGCATCCATTTCGGTTTATCAGCCTCCAGCGTTTGATAAAACACCGCAAATATGGCAGCAAAGAATCCGGTTAACGCCGCATAGAATATAATATAGAAAAGTAAAATTTTTGCTGCAAGAAAGAGAAGTAAAAGTCAGAATTAATATATTAGTTGGCACAAAACTCAAATTAAATTGCTTAGACAATTAATTAGGTTGAAAGTAATTAATACAGTTTTAATATTGACCACAATGTGGCATAAATATTTTATGCGCCACATAATCAAAAGTTGTGGCTTTTGAGGCACAAAATTCATGTGGGTGTTTTATATCTTGACATAATTAAATTATACAATTTTAGATTTGATATCTGTGTTTGAAGCTGATCAAAATGTTCTGCCTTTTGCCTACACTTAAGTCTTTATTTATAGTATTTTATGTAACAAATCTTTAATTGTTTTCCATATTTGTAGAGATTCTTTTGTTTAAAGGTCCTAGTACATATATTCGTAGATAAAGTATCTGCAAAAAAGTTGTCGTTTGTGCCCTTGGCTAATTGGCAGTTGAGCTATTTCGGGCTGGCTACACGGATAGCTCTCTGTCTGCCACGTTTTTCCTTTGTGTCCCCACTCCACTTCACGCAGGTTACACAATGCACGACATTTGACATTTTCTTGGCACTAGCTGCAAGTTTGAAGGGGGTGGACCAGAGTTTTTTGGGTGTGGGGGTGCGGGTGTGTGTGCAACCAATACCCTTGTACTGCGAGTTGACTGGTTTGTCATTCTGACATTTCTGTTTTATAATTGAGAGTGATTAAAAGGTCGCCGGGCTCTATGTAATAGAAAGTGACTTTTCCAATATCCTTGTTCTCTTTTTTTCCGGTCTCATCTCCAGCTGCTCTCTTACTGTCGTTCGCTCTTAGTTTATCTCAGCTATTTTTTTGGTAACGCTTTTAATTTAAAATGGATAAATTTGGATTGCTTTGGATTGTCGATGGAAGTGCTTAAATTAACTCAACTAAATTACATATACGCCATGCGGCCGGGAGCATGCTGCGGTCTTTACTCATAAATTAAATAATTTATGAAGACAGATATACGAGTGTGTTGGAATTGACATTGACATTGTCATAATTTGTAAAGCCATTAATCATCGGCTACTCTGTGAGAGCTGTGTGAATCGTGTGAACTAAAGAAACAAGAATGGAATAATGGAAATATGTAAATAAAATAGTTAATTGATATGATAAATAACCAATAGTTTAAAATAAAAAAATCAATTGTCTTGAGCCTAATAAAATCAAGTATATCATTTTAAAGAAATTTATTTCAGTTTGTAGCCGTTTTACATAGGAGCCCAAAATATTATATTAGACTTAGCTCCATGCTCTCATCAATCATGAAAATAAACCGGACACTTGAGCGTATTTCCTCATTTGTATATATGAAACATGTTAGCTTTCAAGACTTCTTGAAAATGCTGGCAACATTAATTCTTCTCATGGTCAATTAGTAGGCATGTTGGTAAGTATTGGCAATACAAAATGGCGCATGCGCCTTAACAATTCTGCCCCACAAGCTATTTGAGATGCAGTCTCTTCCTTCTCTCACTAGCAAAGAAGGCTCATGGCCATATACATACACTCATATACATATCTATAGAGAAATATATAACTGCAGACGTACAAAACAGAAGTAAAAAAAACATAAGTTGCGTTATTTAATGTCATGGCAGTTCGCACAGTGATTGTCAAAAACAGGACTTTCTTTCTCCTTGGAAATTTAGTATCTGAATACGATATATGAAAACATTTTATAAAAGTCGCTTATAATTTTTCTTGTTTTTATTATCTAAGCTAATCTTCATATGAGTGATAATTTGAACTGCCCAGAGTTGTAATTAATGTTTATGCTCTTGTTTAGAATTGCAAATGCAATTAAAGATGCTCAGTTCCCATGTCAATTGAGGCGCTCAAATTGAAAACGGAAAACAGAGTAACGCAATGGAAAGCCTTACGTAATTTACTTACGTTATTTGTAAGCAGTTAAATAAAAATCAGGTTTGCATGGCAACACTGAAGCTAACTTCACGCTCTTCTGGGCTGTGGCGCCAAAGGAAGCCGTTAAATGAGGAACGAGAGGCGAGAAACGAGAGTCTCCTTTGCAGTTGGTTGTGCTTTTTATTCTACATTTTCTTATTGTAGTTCCAAGTGGCATTTATGTATGCATTTGTGTGTGTGCGTGTGTGTATGCTTGAGTGTATTTCTGCACTTAACGAGCTGGTTTCTCTGGTTTCAGCGGTCGCTGTGGTTTTTGGTACTGCGAAATGTGGCTGGGGTTTTGCGGAAGATGTCAAAGGGACGACAAAGGATGTAATAAGAGACGATACTGAAGCTGTCGTGCGGACTTGTTTTTTTTTAGCTGTGCTATTTGAAGATACCCTGTATTACTACAGATTGTAAATATTACAGATACAAATAAAATCTCAACAAATTTTAGCCAGCTCGATTAGATAAGAAATAAGTAGATGCGTCCTTTATCAGCCCACAGAGTTTATCAGTCACAGATTTCTTCAATACCCCAATTGAATTTCAAGCAGTTTTGGATATTATGATTAAATATAAGGAAGGTTAACCTATAAGCCACAGTATGTACATATGTATATGACTTAAATTAAATTTATTATTAAATAAATATATTTTTAAATGCGAAAGACCTTATATCGTATTTTATTTAATTAAATTGAGAACCAAAATGATCATCAGTTTTTATAACAATAAAACCATTATAGAAGCGAGTGATACTATGATGGTATCATAATAATTTAATGTAGAAAGATACCCCTAAAAAGTACACTATTTTAACATATCCTGAGAGACGCACTTATTCCACATATGAGTACGCTCGCTGAGTTTAACAAGAGTTAAACTAAATATAAATTTTTGTTATTTTCTTGCTTGGCCCAAATAACAATTAAAATTTAATAAGAACTTAATTATGTTAAATCAGTTCATAGTTTTATATGTACATGTTTATTTATAGAACAGATTCTTTTATACATATGTAGGCATAATGGAATATATTTCAGGACATTTTAACCAGCACTCTTCACACATTTTACATCATGACATGTCATAAAAATCAGTGTGAAAAGGTAAATGAGCCTTTTTTGTTTGATTTGATTTATAGATTTTGTTGCCAGGCGGCGGCTCGACTCAGCGTTACCTTCCCCGGCTTCAGTTTGGTTAAGTGAGGTCTGCCTTAAAATCCGATTGATTTACGCTAGCTTTTTTTACTCTTTGCACTGCGTATGGCTTTGTGTGAGTGTGTGAGAGTATGTGTTAGTATGTGAGTGTGTGCGGTTGAGCACCTGGCAGGTCTTAGTGGCACATTAAGTATACGCAGCATTGTGCGCGGACTCTCTGACTGCACGACACTTTGCTCGCTCGTTCGCCTTCGTTCTCTCTCTCTCTCTTTATCTTGGGCTCTCTCGTTAGCTGTCTCTCTCTCTCTTTCCCTCTCTCTGGTTTCTCCTTTTAGCTTTGTAGGTCTCTCGCCTGAACTTTGCCATTTGCACAGCTGCCGCAAAATTGTAACGAACTGCACTTGTATTGGTAAATGCTTGTGTCTGTGCTGTGTGTGTGTGAATGCGGTATCTGTAAGTGTGTGTTTCAGCTGCATACTGTATTTACATACCACACACATACACTCCAATGAATTGCGGCCATTTCTTCCTCTTTTTTTTATAATTTCAGTTTCAATTTTACCTTTCTGTTGGTGCAGCGGGGGCCCCGTACTCTGTGGAAATTTTGACAGTTGCAGGAAAACAAGAAAATTACATGCACACACAAATACATACACAGCAGCTGTCACATAAAAAAACGGAAAAATTACCAGTAAAATGGAGCAGAAAATACAACTGTCAACGTCAGGATTTACAGCACCCCGGGCTATGTTGCACAAAAGCACTTACACACGCACACTTACACACACACCGAAGCCTATTTATAAAAGGATATATACACGATTGTGTAAAAGGAAATTCCTAAAAGTTGATAAAGGAGATACTAGCATTGATATTATAATTATCATTTCTTTTTGGCTATCAGAAGAGGCAGAAGAGAGAATACAATAAAGAAGTAAATTTAAAATTTATTGACGTTTTCAATTACTTATAAAGTAGCTTTAGTTCTTTTCTCAATATATTCTCATAAAAATCAGACCTTGTTTAACAAAATAATGTTTAAATTTTCTTATCTATGCGGCAACTTTTCAATAAAAAAAAATAGTATTAAATAGAGGGCGATTTATAATGAATTTTGGTGAAACAATTTTTAGGGGGTCTCTGCTAGCTTTTTTTTAATTGAATTTTGTGATTTTGATGTTTTCAATGCAAAATGCACAAAGCAACCAGGCAAAAGCTCATTTTGCATTACAAATTTAAAAATTCCATTAAAAAAAATAGAAGAGACCCACTCTTGAATAAAAAAAAAAGAATTGTATTAAATAGAGGGTATTTTATAATGAATTTAGGTGAAAGATTCATTATAAAATATCCTCTATTTAAGACAATTTTTTTTTTTTTATTCAAGAGTTGCCGCATAGATAAGAAAATTACAAAATTGGTTGATAAAATTTAATAATTATTTACTTGTTTTAATTTATAATTAACAATTTCAATGAAAAGTTTGAACACAATTTGTAAAATATTTAAACATAGTGAATAATCAAAAATAAAAATTATTGATACAGTCGAACTTCCATAACTCGAATCACCATTATCCGAGAAAAAAGTTCGAGTTAGGGAAGCAGAATTGTATGAAATTTGCTCGCTATTGCCACTCGATTTTGCTCGAGTTAGAGAAAATTCGAGTTAGGGAAGTTCGAGTTAGGGAAGTTCGACTGTATTTTAAATATTAAAACTAAACCCTGTTTACAAATTTGACAAATCCCAGCTTGAAAATTTATGTAATTCATAAAAAGTATTCATTCTTATCATTTGGAAAAATTAAAATAATTATGAAAAACTATCGATTTGGCCCTCAGGAAATAGTAGGTCAGATAAAAACAATCTTTCTGTTTGCAGAATATATCTCAGTCGACAACAACCACAGAGCTTTCAGAAGATTTTCTTAATTGTTTTTCAATTAGGCACATCGAAAGTTTTTCAATTTAAAACTTGTATTTATCTCTGTTGTACTGTTGCAATTTCTTCTGCATCTTTGGCTCAAAGAACTAGCTGATCGAGATGAGAAAAAAGAAAATCTTGAGCTCATTAAAATGTACTTATGCAATCGGCTTGTGAACCGCATGCTAATTGGAGTGTCGATTGAATAATTGTTTTTCCAGTGCAAACCATTTAACAGACCGCCAGTTTATGGAGGTCAGCAACATGTGGACCTACCAGGGCCCATCTGATAAATTCGTATGCCTTGAATTTTGGCACATTATTTAGCACGCCGCTCAATTTGATGGGTCAGTGTAAATTGTGAGGGCCTCGATGAAAAAAATGTGTCTCGTATGTTTCTGTCTTCTCGAATTGAGCTCATTGATGTCATGACAAATGGCTGGTTGAAATGATTGTTTTTCAATTGGTTTGCTGGGCAACAATTGAAACATTTCTACTGTGATTCGCTTTGATTTCGTTGCATTTTACAACGGAAATTGATGTGTTGTCAGAACATTGACAGTTGTTAACTAAATAAAGCTACGTGTAACTAGTTTTGAATTACATATTTCTACAAAGCAGCTGTAACACTTTTCCAGTTTTCATTTAATTTTTTTTTTTTTTTAAGTTTACTTTGCCAAACCCATCATTTATTAAATGATGAAAATCAGGTAAACAAAAAAAAATTAAAATTAAATCTTTGTTAGTGTAAAAGAAAAACTTTTGGACTTTGGGAAAGCTATTTTACAAAATGATGAAAATTATGCATTGTATTATATCAGGTGGGTCGTTTTATGAATTTCCTTTCAGTAGATTAATTGGCTGACTTTTTCGAATTAGAGCTCAAATTTATTCTTACAATTTATACAGTTCTAAAAAATAGAACGCTACAAAGAAGTTGGAGAGCCCAAGAAGCAAGGGAATTATGGGTTGTCATGGCTAGAGGAATGGCCCAAGCCTTAAACGTATTTACCAACACTTGTCTGTGCAAAATGGAAAAGAGAGTTTGCATTTGGGGGCGTGTTAAGTGTTTAACTGAAGAAGCAACACAACTTGCAACTAAGTAGGTTAGAGACAAAGCAATCATGCAACAGCAGCAGCAACAACAACACCTACAACAACAACAACCACGACAACAACAAGGCAAAGTCTGTTTCGTGCCATGCCAAGCTGAATTGTTTTGTGTCCACGCCCACTTTTTGGCGCTAAGCTTTGGGCGCCACTTGTCGTTGCCGTTGTCGTTGCCGTTGTCATTCCCGTTGCCAGTGTGTACAACATGCTTTCGAATGAGGCTAGAATTGATTTTTGTTGAGTTGCTTCTCTTTGCACGGAATGATAGTGCAGGTTTCGCTTAACCCTTTGCCACTGAACTGGGTTATAGGCAATTGAAAAAGAACTCTGTACAAAAGGTGTGTTGACAGAAAAGAGTAAATTACGAGTACAACAATATGAGGGCTTACTTAGAACAACACTGAAATCTATTTACTGAACTCGCAAGATACTCGTACATGTAATGTATAACAATTTAATAATAGGTTTTCAAAACAATTGCTGGCCCATTTCAGTATGATTTCGCAATTACCCATTCATCGTTTTCCACTGACCTTTACAATCCGTCCGAGCATCGCATGACATACACATAGCATCCATGGCATCAATACTTCAATATTGTCATGCGATGCGACAGCATCACAAATTGAATTCCATTAAAAATTACTAACCTCCCTCCAAGGAAAGTGCTAAAAATAAACCACCAACTAGCACGTGCCTCAGCTCAACTGAACGAAGTGAAGCTGAAATAGCTAGAATTAAATGATGGAGTATCAAAGCTAAAAAAACTAAGGGAGCTGACAGCGGCTAATCCTAAATATTCTCGTATCAATAAAAAGTCAAATAACACGTTTGATATAAATTGATGGAAATCGCTTAGCTATTTGGCAAATCGTAGTTCTGTCTGCGATTGCTGCTGGACGTGTTTATTCTTTTTCAAGTCACAGCTAACTGTAAACGACTACTAGCTTTGTAGAAATGTTTTCACCGTGACTTTGGTGGTTAAATTTTTAGTACCACTTTCTAAAATACAGTTCGTTGCAAAGATACGCTAAGTCAGTTTTGTGTTTTATTTGAAGAGTAACTCTTACTTTTAAGTTTTTAAACAAAATTCAATGATATTTACATTAAATAAAGAATTTGACTTATATTTTATAATATTTGTATATAGATTTAATATATCATTATTCCCGTATATTACAAATACTTCATGTCAGTTAGGGTCAATAGCTTGCTACACAAATTTCAGCGATCATAGATAAATATCTTAATGATATGATAATTTATACATTATATAAGGCCGCCAATCAACAAAATTTAAATTCATTATAAATTCCAAATTGTCTCCGTTTATGTGAGTATCTTCTATTTCCTATTGTCTTTTGTTCGGACCATAAAAAATTTATGACAATTTGATATTTTGAGCATTGTCATGGCGTTTAGACACGAAATCAAACGATTAGTCATATTTGATTGTGGTAAGAGTAGGCGAGTTGTACTGTTATTGGCCACTTGGAATATTGTCCAATTCTAAGCACACGCCTCGAGCCCTTTTCGAATGGAGCTGCCAGTTTGGTCTGATATAGTTCTTATGCAATCGTTAGCAACAATTATTACTATTGAAAATTTTACTATTTCTACTGTTTGGCTAACTATTCGATATCTGACTGACTGACTGACTGACGAACTGAGCGCATGTGCACTGGATGAATTGTGGGCTCTTCAATATTAGCTTCTATATTTAGTACTGGCAGGCAATTTGCTGGCTCAAAGTACGTGACTTTTTATTGTGCATGGCATACGAAATGAGCCCACTGGATCGATACGCATTAAGAGGGTAAACACGAAGGTTGAAATTAAATATATATGTATGTCTATTTCTCGAATACTCGCAAGTACGAGCTTTGACTGTGTCTATGTACTGTCTTCCATATCAGTTAACTTCCCCATAACAAAGGGATCAGAATATAATCTAATTAAAAATAAAGTTTTAACAATTATATTTAAACTTTTGATTCATAACGAGCTACAATAGAGAAATATTTTGTCAGATTTTAACGATAATTAATTTAAATCAATACAATATCAAATTTCGAATCAGTTTCGAGTCTGAGTTAATTTCAAGCTAGATATGCCCTTGGATGTCCCCCAAAAATCTAGCAATTACCACACCTCCGGCATATGCGGCGTATGCGCAATTTGATTGATTTCATTGAGGACCGTTGACGGATATGTAAACAGGAACTGAACACCACGTAATAGTTACAAAACATAAAAATGTATCAGAAAAGTAAAATTTACTTTATTTTTTACTTTATAATATTGGAATTAATGTGAAATATTAAGAATTTCGGTTTTAATATTAAATTTAACTAGGGTTTTGTTAGTTGCTTTTTGGTACTTACCCCAACTGGAACCGGTGCGTCCGAGGCATTGGCTAGTTTCACTGTTCCATATGAATTTCCTGAAACCCTCCCATTTGCCCATCTTTGGCGGCGGAGAATAGTATTCACCAACTTTCTTTTCGGCCATTTTCGAGCTTGTTTCTTTTTGTTTTTAAGTACTGTTCAGTTTCGGTTGAGTGTGTCTCTCTCTCTGTCTGTCAGTTAGACTAGTTTTAAACTATTAATGCTTAGGCTTAAACGCTTAAACGCTTATTGTTATGAATACGTTTATTAATTATTATTTATTTTGTGTTGGGTTTGGTTATTCTTTTTGTTATATTTATTATTTTTAGTTTGGTTTGGTTTGGTTTTGGTTTTTTATGTGTTTGTCTTAATCAACTGCGTTGGTACAACATTTTTAAATGGGCTTTTTGAATGTTTGTAGCAGTATTGTGTTAAGATTTGCGCTAAAATTTATTTTGGTTACTGAAATAGAAATAAGGATTACGATTATGAGTAATTGGTGCTAGTTTTGGCCTGCTTTACCACCTGTTGGGAGGTGGTAAGGTAAGCAAAAAGGGGAAGAGTTAACACACTGTTCCTCTAGCAACGTTTAATTAAATGCGCACACTTGTAATATAATATTCTAGTTCTTCTCAGAAATGTCTTTACGCTTATTGTCACTTTGTACATATAACTTGAAAGTTGAATTTTTAGATTCGTTCATCTCCACATCGTATTTTTCATCAGTGTCATCCTCTTTTTTTTATGTAACCATTGTGCTCAATATAATTCAAACATTTGATTTGTATCATAGTTCGTTTTTCAGCTTATATAAACGTTACAAATACATTTGGCCAATGTGGAATAAATTCATAGAAAGTTCCTTAATATGCCTCTGTGTTTGTAGCTGTTGTTGCCTTTTTTCCACAAGGACACACTGGGAAAAGTGGTCAGAAGTGCACTTTAGGGTCGAGTCTGGCAACTGATAAATAGTTTAACACACTCGCTGTTAATTATTGTGAATTTTCCATGAATTTTGCTTAATTAATTGTGCTAATTTGGTCAATTCTTTTGCCATTTACGTGAAAACAAATTGCAGTCGCCTACCGATTTTAGCCACACACTCTGCCAACTGTTATGTAATCTCGAACGAGGAGCGTGGAAAAGCATCCAAAGCTGGCCAAGCTAAATAGAGTGTGCGCAGTGAGACCACAGAGATAGAGAGATTCGGATTGCGAGTAAGAGAGCGTACCTAAAAGGCCAACCACAAATGAGAGACAAAGAGGGAGGGTGAGAGGGAGAAAGTGGAAGAGAAAGAGAAGCTGGAAGAGGCGCTGGAAGGTTTTTTGGTGCAGCTTTGGAATTGTACGGAATAACATTTTTAGATGGGCTATGCCATTAAAGTTGACAGCTGGGCGCCAGCTTAATGATAGAACAGCCCTTGGGAAACCCGTTCTCCATCTAAAAAGCAGCCGGACTAACTATAATTAAATACTCTAGCTCAGCTGCTCATACAACAGATCAAGAAAGCAGAGTATGGAAAGAAGTTTTAATAAATTTTAGGAATATGCTAATGATAATTATGTTATACGCTTATCATTGAACATGTAATTTTCATATGTCTTTTGGGTGTCCTTTCGAGCATTTTTTTCTTTGGAGTTTTCTTTTGTTATTTCCCACTAACACAGTTATGCAGACAGACGCGAGCGACGCTCTCACGCATTCGCATTGCTTGACTTACTTTTAGCGCTGCCGCCGGCGACGTTGCCGTCGACGTCCGCAGCGGCGTCGCTGCCATTTGGTAGCGAACATTGCGCAACGCGTCCGAGGAGGCAAAGAAGGCATGGCCTCGGCCTGTGGCGGTGGCTACGACCACGACTACGACTACGACTATGTCTCTGCCTGTGACTATTTGGCTATATGTCTCTTGGCTATGTGAAGAAGGCGGGCGAAAGAAAAAAGGTTGGGCAAGTGTCTAGCAAAAGGGGCATGGCATTTCACACAAAAGTAGGCAATGTTATTTAGCCCTGCACACATATAAAACACTGCAAATGTGAGTGTGTTTGTGTGTGTCTGAACTTAATGCAATTTCGGAATTTTTATGCTTAAACTGAGTTGCTGGCTTTGTGTTAGCCCCGTGGGTGGGCCATAACCCGAACTGTCAACGGTTATAGTACGTTTATATAAGCATATTGATTACACAAGTGAATGCACTGATTCAAAATGAAACTATTCAGAAATAATTCACATTTATAGTCAAAAGGCGTTGTCTGGAAGTCCGCTTATTGTGTCATTATGTGAGATTTATGTTACTTTTCGAGTTAACATTTATGTAATATTTTACACCACTATTAACGAATTTCAATTCCTTTGTCTTTTCATTGTTTAATTGTGTTTTGTTTAATTAAAATATTCCATATTATTTTTAATGGCCAGCAGCAGAAAAAAATCGAATTTTGGTATGTATATAAGTTTTACAAGGATATCTTTTTGCTGCTGGGGCTGTCACAGTGTCCTCGACGCGTCGCCTTTGGCGTCGACGTTGCCAACGCTATTCATATAATCACTATGGAAACTGTCTTTCATTTTTTTTCTTTTCAGATTGCAATTATTTGGAAACCAGTTGAAAACTTTGCATAATCTTTATATTTTTTTGTAGTCGTTTTTTTTTTTTTTTTTTTTTCGTTTTTTTCGGAGAGAGATAGATTATTTTCGTTTGGCACTTTTGCATCATCACCTCGAGAATATTTTTTCTTTTTTATGTAACCAACGTTTTGTGCAAATACATGAAAATTTGTTGTATTTTTCGCAGCGGCGCACCAACAACAACACACATACAGATGGATTTTCTTGAACGCTGCTTTTTCAGCCTCCTTTTTTCTACGCAGACATGTACATAATAGCACTCTCTATATATATATGTATATATAAATATATATGTATAATATATATAAATATATATATGTATATATCTGTTTAGATCTATGTGCCGTTAATCCGCCAGCGAATGCGAGTAGCAACCGTCCACAGTTAAAACGCCAATGATAGTGCCAGCGTTCAGCGTGAACTTCGCCAGCGTCGCAGCTGCAACCGTGAGCGAAACACTCGGCTCCACTCGGCTCAACTTCGGCTGCGGTCGTCTTCAATGGCGACACTGTGGCAGAGATACAGTTTGGATGGGGGGTAAGGGAGGGCGACAGTTGCGCATGGAACGACTAAAAGCAGAGCTTTTTTTTATTTGTCGCCTCGTAGCTTTTTCTCAGCTGGGTGCCGACGTCGTTGTCGTCGTCGTTGTCGCCGTCACTGGAACATCAGACGAAGTCGTTTAATCGTTTAGCTTGCCGGACTTTGTGGCTGTGGGTGGCGCCAATGGACGAGATTGGAGCCGGTCGCTCGCTCGGGTGTTTCGGGTGCTTGAAGAGCGGCAAACAGTTGGGCTGCAAGCTTTCAAGGTTTCAGGCGTTCCTGCTGCGATTTGCAATTTCGTTCAGTGGCTGTTAAACTGCTTGCGTGAGCTGCATGCCAAGCAGTTTTGACTTTCCATTGGCAAACTGCTTCCCCAACTGTATTCCAACAGTCATATGTTCCTCTTCGACATGGTCTATGTAGAAACTCCAAATATCTCAAACCTTTTTTTTAAATTTTTAAAAATTAATTATGCTTGTATGCAGGTAGTCCTGAAATTAGTAATAAAGAAAAAGGAATACATCTTTAGTAATTTTATTTATTGCTTAAAATGTATCAAAAATTCCAAATTTTATTAAAATAATAAATACATTTATGTGGGCGATATTTCTGACTCTGATACGTATATGTGCGTTAATTAAAATCTCTGGAGATTTATGAAACTCACATGAACAATTTAAATTTGAAATTAGATTGTCTATTGTCATGCAAATGCATGTGTTTTCTGGATGATTTTTTTAATATGTATTTTATTAATACAATTTAATTGATTCTTGAGAACTACATTAGTATTTTTGAATTTAGTCATGTGCTACAAAAATGTGTACACGTTTTTTTTATAATTGTCCCAATAAATTGTAATTTCAACTCTATTTATCTCAACCGATCCCACAGTGGACTTATAAGGCTTCAAACGAACTTTCCAAGGCGAATACACCAATAACTTCCAGGCAATTTGCCGCGTACTTGCGCAACAGACCAGGGAGAGAGAGAAAACAGATGAGAGAATGTAGGAGAAACAAAAAAGATTCCTGCAGAGTTCGGTAATATAATATTTATTGATTACTTGCTGCCAAAAGTTTTCCACCGAAGAGTTTAACATCGAGTTGCTAAAATAGAAGCCGTAATATTGGCAAACAGCATTAAGCAAAAAAGACCCCATACCGACGTCATCGTCTCCATTAGGGCTAAATGCTTTCCCAATCTCAAGGAGCTATTTGGGGGTTGACTGCCTGTCGTTACTCGTTTCGTTTATTGTTTCGCCCACATTCAATTACGTCATATCTCAGCTGTTCGGGTGTTATACAATCGACTGGGATTGTGTCTGTAAGAGCCGTCATCTCTGCTCTCCGGCCTCTCAAAGTCTCACAAAATTAAACTGGACAAACCCCTCTGCTGCTCTGAGCTGCTCTGGCTCTTGTGGGTTATTAATACTTACCTGTTTATAGGGCTGGCATTTATTTAAGCTCTTGGCAACTGTTTGAATTGTGTGTACTGCGGTTTATTTCTATCTTATTTAAGCTCTGGTAACTGCTAGTTTCGCATATATTTTCTCTTGTGGTTTTTTATTACTCACCCTTAAGATGACCCTTAGGAAGTGTAAAATGAAATGAAAGACTTTATTTTATGAATCTCATGAGAAGATGTTATGGTTTGAAATATTTTTTAACTAGTTGATGCTCGAAACAATTTGACCATGATTTAACTGAGATATAATTCACACATTTAAGATGAAAATTCTAAATTTAAATTAGAAATAACGTTAAATATTGTTATTATTACTATACTTTATCTATCCCAATAATTGTGGATTATTGCCAGATATGATTAAAAACTTTTAATATTTTCTTATCACGTTTCCAACCCATTAGGAAATAAATAAAATAAAGATTTTCAATTAAGAATTAAATAAAATAATTTGAAAGAAATAACGATTATAATATCGAGTATAAGTTTTTAAATAACAAATGTTGTAACCATCTAGTTTCTTCAAAATAAGTTAAATTAATTTTCATTATAGACCATCGAGTAATAAAAATTAAAATAAAACAGTTCTCAAATTATTTCCCTCTCTTTGAGACCGAAAATATTAAGACAAATTTAGCCACTATCTTTCCAAAGTTGTATTGATTATCAGAGCTTATTATATCTAAATCAATTCAGTCATGTTCTACTATAATTGTGAATATTCCTCATAGAGTTTACACAAATATGTTTTGCTAGTAATGAATCCTTGTCCCCCACCAATGAATATAAATCAAGCTTAACTCAAACAAGTTGATACATATACGAACACATTCGGAAACTCTGTAATAGACGCTGCATAAATTTCCGCCAGATGCGAGAACTTACAAACAACAAGAAGTAAACATATACATACATACAACAACAGAACAACAGAGACGCATGTCCTAATAGCTAATGCAATTACGAGTACATGGTGTCGCCAAGAGAGAATGGAAATGTTGTAACAAGCTGGGCAAACGAAAGAGTGAAGGGGAGAGAGGTAGAGATGGTTGGCAAATTTATAAGTGAAACAAAATATCGCAGAATGTGTCAAGTCGCACACACATAACGTATACGCCAAGTAGCCGCCTTGGTCACAAAATGATGAGTTAATGCGAAAACATTGCAACATTTCGGGATATACATTGATGATCATAAAAATAAATAAAGTTTGCGAAATGGAAAGCTATAAATAATGAAGTTTTCAACAGAGTTAAATGATATAAAAGCATTTAATTCGCAGCTAGCTGAATGTCGAGCTTTCAGAATGTTGACCCACATTGGCTGTCAAAACTTTTGCACTGAACAGCTTGGAAAGTTTGTGAAGGAAAAACAAGAGTTGCCTATATTGCTCGCGGGGGATTAGGTATCTGAGTGCATGTTTCTGTGGATAGCGTGCAATTTCATAGGAGCTTCAAGGGAAGAGAACTAAGGCACTTTAAGGCAAAGCTAATGTGCTGAATTCGTCGCCTGGTTGCAAATTTTGTGAATATGGTTCAGTTTAAGTGATTCCCAATTACAGTCAAGGACTTTAATAATATGTGAATATATTTGAAATTTATCTAGCACTTTTCAAATAAATTAGAACTTTATTTATATAAGGATTTATTTTTTAGTTACTTCCTACATACATACATATTTATTTATTCTTATAAATTAGTTTTTGCAATATTAAATATTCTTTCAATTTAGGTATTCGAGTACAAGAACTAACTATTTAAAGCACAATACTTTCATTGATTTTCTTACATTGTAATTTATTGCGATAGATATTTGCAGAATCTTTAAAAAATGCATATCAAACAACAAATGTAAGACATTAATATTTTTCCTTTATTTATGAGAGAATAAATATACTTTCTCTAACATATCATATTTCAACTTCAATTGACTGTACAGATGGGGAAATATTTTCATATGAAAATTTCATAATAATTGCATAATAAATGGGGCTTCTAAAACACGATTACTGATAATTTAAAATAGATATTTAAAAATTTAAAAAGTTAACCAAAAAGTATTTTAAGTTCTTCAAGTTTACAATATTGTTGCACCTGAAAAATATACACAAAGTGAAACGTTAAATTCTTGTTCAACCCAATCTCAATACCTCAATACCTTCTCAATACTCGACAGTTATACACTTGGTCTTCAGATACTCATTAAGCGACTCCTGACCCAAATCTTTACCAAAACCACTCTGTTTGAACCCACCAAAAGGAGCAGCGACATCTGTTTTATTGTATACATTGATGAAAACCGTGCCAGCTTCAATGCGATCGGCGAAACTCAAGGCCTTGCTTATGTCCTTGGTGAAGACCCCACTGGCAAGTCCATACTCCGTTCGATTGGCTCGCACCATAACCGAGTCCACATCGCTGCCATTGAACTTGGAAATAATCATGATGGGACCGAAGGATTCTTCCTTTGCAATAAACATGTCATCCTGAACATTCGTAAACACAGTTGGCGAAAAGAAGTAACCCTTCATGTCGGGCATGCGATAACCCCCATACGCAAGAGTTGCACCTTCATCTACGCCTCGTTTGCAGTACTCCAATAATTTATTTAGATGTGCCTTATGGTTCTGGGGTCCATGGGCTGTTGATCGGTTAAGTGGGTCTCCAATTGTCATAGTACGCAGATCCTTGAGGACCCGACGTACAAACTCATCATGGATGCGATCCTCAACGAAGAGACGTCCAGCTGCAATGCAGTTTTCTCCCTTGTTGAAGAAGACCGAGGACATTCCCTAGATAGATAGTTAGTTAAATAGAGGAGATTGAGAGGTAATCTGAGATAAAGAAACTCACATGCTTGACTGCCTTGTCGAGATCACAGTCGGCAAAAATGATCAAAGGGCTCTTACCTCCGAGTTCTAGGGAACATTTCTTAAGGTTCGATTGCGCGCAAGATTTCATTACTTGTTTTCCAACAGCTGTCGACCCGGTAAATCCCAGCTTACGTACTAAAGGATGATCCACTAATGCTTGGCCAGCTTCCGAGCCCGTTCCTGGCAGCACATTTATGACTCCTGGAGGGAATCCTGCCAGGACTGTCAACTCAGCGAACTTTAAGGCCGTCAAGGGGCACGTTTGAGCTGGTTTTATGAGGCAAGTGTTGCCCGCCGCGATGCAGGCAGCCATCTTCCAGGAGAGCATCATCAGCGGGTAGTTCCAGGGAGTCACCAGGCCACAGACTCCGATGGGCTCCTTTCGGGTGAAGGTCAGCACGTTGTTGGGCCTGGCGGGATTCACCGGGATGGTGTTTCCCTGGATCTTGTCGCACCAACCGGCGAAGTAGCGCCAGGCATCGATGGACATTCCGATGTGGGTTTTCAGTGCCAAGGTGTAAACGGCTCCCGAGTCCACAGACTCAATCGTGGCCAGGTCCTCCTTGTGCTTCTCCATGAGGTCGGCGAGCTTCAGCATCAGCTGTCCACGTTGTCTGGCAGAAGCCTGCTTCCAAGAGCCGTAGAAGGCCTTGTGGGCTGCCTGCACAGCCTTGTCCACGTCTCCAGAACTGGCACATGCAACCTTGCAGAGAACCTGCTCATCCGTGGGATTAACTATGTCGAGGCTGTTCTTCTGCTCGGCATCGACAAAGGCTCCGTTGATGAAGAGTTGAGTGGGAATGTTAATCTTCCGCTTGTTGGCTTCGAGGAGGAATCCCTCGTAGTCCACCTTCCGTGCTCCAGAGTCACCGCTTCCTTGACGCAATGCTCTGACGAGGAGGTCGACGAACTCCTCAAAGACTGGAGCCATGAAGACATGTTCATTCTCCAGAGGAACATCGAAGGCGTCCTTGACTTCCTCCACCAAACGAACAACATCCATTGATCCTGCACCTGCGGCAAAGAAGTCCGTAGATCCTTCGATGGGCTCCTTAAGGATGGCCTGCCAAATGGAAGCCAGCTGTGTCTTCTTGGCCAGTTCATCCTCTGTAAAGTCTGAAATGGGCTTCTGCTCCGCCTGCTTGAACCAATCGGAGGCGTTGATCATCTTCGAGCCTCGCTTGATGCGCTTGATGTTCACGAAAGCTCCATCTGTGCCCTCGATCAGGAGTCCCCCCTCATGCACCCAGGCGGGCTTGGACAGACCCTTCACTTTCAGAGGATGTCCATCCGTGGACAGGTCCGGCGGAGTACAGATGAGCCCCGAAGAAGCGAACTTGCTCCTCAGCTCCATCTGACGAAATGACAGTGGCAATGGCTCCGGGAACGGAGTCCAAGCCCCTCACAAAGTTCCAAATGCGCTCTGCTGTTTGATTTAGGTTCAAAAACTGATTTTCCTCCTTTGCCATGGTTGCATCGTAAGTGGCCCCTTCAGTCGTTTGAATGATCTTGGGAGCTGTTCCCTTAGCTACCATGTCAACAGCTACTCCCATTGCTTTGACACCCTCGGGGTACAGGAATCTCTTATAGATGGTGTCCAGTGTATCCGTGGGTTCCAAATTAGTCTGGCGCTGTA
>JBAMBJ010003598.1:0-53879 GCA_037043495.1 Drosophila recens
TTTGCTATATTGTGGTTGTTATGTTTTATGTCACAGCTTATTTCCTGCAGGCTTTTGAAGTGACTGTAAATCTTCAATTGTGATTGTAATGTCGCAGCTTTTTTTTCTATCCTTTAGGAAACATCATTAGCTAATTTAATTACATTTAGCGAGTTTGTTCACGATGAAAAGTGAAGTTTTGAAGTACAACGGTGGCCAAAAGTATTTTGACACCCTTTAAAGTTAGTTCTAGCCAAATTGTGAGCTTACTTCATGGAAAGTTTGGTATCAATGGAAAGGTCTTTTGAAATTCTTTTGAATAATGTAGTATTTTCCTTAACCCATTAAGTACCCATCGAAATTTTCGAATATTTGTAAACGTCAACTTTTTCAACTTTTTTGCTCGATTTTTTAAAATAAATGTTTTGATGCAAAAAGTTTCTTTAAGGCCCTATTCTCTTTCAGCAAAAAATTTTTTTCGACTTTTTTTTTTTGCATTTATTTATAGCTTGGGTAGTTGTGAATATGCCCCTTAAAGGATTTTTAGAAATTCCAAATACTTAAGGAGATATAGCCATTTTTATCCAGCAATGTTAATGTTAATGCATGTGAAGTCAAAACTTTAAACGCGTTTATCTCGAAACCACGTTTTTCGAGCTGGCGGCCACGATTCCGCCAGTTCTACTGAACCGATTTGGATGAAACAAAGTTTAATCGACGTAGAATTGTCACCATTCTGGCCCGTAGTAAAATAAAAATTTTGCGATTTTTTTTACTATTTTTTTTTTACACTAAACTACAAAAAAATGGGTCAAAATTCGATTTTAAATTTCAAGTGGCCGCCATTTTGTCAAAAAAAATCGCAAAATTTTTATTTTACTACGGGCCAGAGTTACATCTATGCTGATCATAACCCCGTTTTTTTTTTCATTTCCGACGCTCCGGAGACCCGGAATCGTGGCCGCCGTGACGACACCTTTTTTTTGCACCACCAACTTTGAAGTCTCATTACTTTTTGAACAGCCCTCGTATCGAGGCAAAAAAAATTTTTTTATTTTTTTTCATTCATTACTAATTCAATAAAAAAAACAAAATTCAAATATCTTTTTGCGTTTTCAAATGAGAATTTTTTCAAAAAAGGTCCAAAAACAGCAAGCTGAAGGAGAATAGGGCCTTAAACAATTTAAATAGTAACTGCAAAAAAATTTTTTCAAATATCTCTTCGCTAGTATTTTTTATAATTTTTTGAAAATGGCGAAAAAGGCACTTTTTCCTCATTTTCATGCAAAAAGTGCCTTTTTCGCCATTTTCAAAAAATTATAAAAAATACAAGCGAAGAGATATTTGAAAAAATTTTTTTGCAGTTACTATTTAAATTGTTTAAAGAAACTTTTTGCATCAAAACATTTATTTTAAAAAATCGAGAAAAAAAGTTGAAAAAGTTGACGTTTACAAATATTCGAAAATTTCGATGGGTACTTAATGGGTTAAAAAAAGTACCACATCATTCGAAAGGAATTCAAAAGACCTTTCCATTGATACCAAATTTTCCATAAAGTAAGCTCACAATTTGGCTAGAACTAACTTTAAATGGTGCCAAAATACTTTTGGCCACCGCTGTATATTCTAAAATAAGCCCTGGTACTAACAAGATTAAAAAATAGTTAAACTCAGCGGAATATTGTTGAAATGATTCAAGTATGCCCTAGTGCAGTCTGTTCTGCCATCCAAGGAAAAAGGCCAAAATTATCCTAGTTAATTTTTCTCTGTAACCGAGAAAAGACTACTCGTCCTAAAAAAAGACAGCTAATTCAAAGTTACCGTTTCCAAAAATTACTTCGTTGTTTGAACCTAAACCTTAGATTTTGCGGGTACACAAACCGGTTTGCGAAACGAACCTTTACACAAATTTTGATGGTTTGCAACCTTGGTATTGAAAATAAAGGGTAAAGTATTGAACAAATATTTTAAAAAGAAATTTGTGCAAAAGTAAGTTCGAAATTGTGACATTTTGTGCCTAAATAAGATTTTGGGGCATGAAATCCGAGAATATTATGAGGATACGAAGCCCAGATAGACCCGAGCCCATCTGTAGTACATACACACATACATACATATGTTATATAGAAATAACAAAACGGTCAGTCGGTCTCCTTGTTAATACCCGTTAGCCATGCTTATAGGTGAATTTCCGGAATTAGCTGTTGGCACGCAACACAGTTCTTTTGTTGTTGCTGTTCTTGCACACATAAACTTCACATATGTATGTATGTAGATACACAATGTATACATTGGTTGTACCATCGCAGCCCCACCGACCCCATCATCATCATATCCAATTCGATTCGAAACTCGCCTCAGCACACACTCTCAAGCGCAACCAGAATGCCACCATGTTATACAAGTAGTTTACAGTGTGCCAATATGTTGTAACAATTTTTTTGGCCCACTTAATAATAACTTTGCAGTTAATCATTAAAGTTTCAATAGGCAATTATTTTAACTAAGCTATTTTTATAAAGCGTACAGTAAAAACGTTTATAATTACATCTAATCAGGTTAATTCGTTCTTTTTTTAAACGCCCTAACCACTGTGCCTTTGCTGGTCCCTCTCGCGCGCTCTCTCTCTCTCTCTGTCTCTCTCTGTCTCACTTTCTATTGTCCTGCTTACCTGCGCACTTGTCAGGTGCGACAGGTGAACAGCTGAACCTTTTCACGTCAATACCAACTACTATTTTTATTTAGTACTAATTTAATCAAGCTGTCCAAATGTCCAACTTTATTAACCACTTTATTATTACTGACACGCTTTCAAAGATCGATCGATTTTATAGGACGGTGGTTTGCAAGTTCCTCGAAGTAACTGCGATGTTGCTTATTGTTTATTCATGTTTCACAGTGGGAAATTATGCCTAGTGCTCTGATCAGCTAATTGGTACAGTGACCTCTGTCAATTGAAGAGTTTAAGTGATCGGGTTTCTTCCAGATACTTAATTTGTTAGGTATAAAAAGAGCACAGCATGTCTAGTTATCAAATGTTACAGGTCATTGTTGTGTCATTATTGTTGTGAAAGAAATTTATTATTTAAATTTACTTAGATTTATGTACATTTATTTGGATCATTTTACATTTCTTCTTTCCGGTTCTTTTCTATATTTTCCAAAGCTAAATCTCTTTTTCCAAATGGTTTATTTTTGTTTTCTTTTCTTGTTTTCCATTCCATGTTTGACTAATCAAATTATTTATTTTATTTTGAAGAGAAATTAATTTTGTTGGTCTTAAGTACTTGCACATTTTCCTTTGACTATCGAAAGTCATATCTCTGGCATTATTTATTATGTAGTTTCAACGACCCACAAATGTCAGCATTTCCATCATTTTGTATTGATTTTATGGCAGTTGCACTCATCGCCCCCGTTGCACTGAAAACGGGAACAGGCCTGACGTCCTTGTCACCAAAACTATGCACTTACCACTTTCCACTTAGGCAACCCAAAAGGCCCACCATTCAATATAATAACAAACAATAATAATGCCCCAGAACTAGGTCAGCGAGAACATAGAACGAGTCCAAGTGAAAATGGCCAAATGCAGACGACTCGATTCTATATGGACTTTTGACTACTTTCAACGCAGACGTGAATAGAAGTGGAACGGGGTTGATTGTGTGTGGTGTGTGGGGTTAATCCGTTGGCAGACAGTGTGGCCGCTAGACAGGTGTGGCTGGTGGCCAATAGACATAGACACTGTCCACACAGAGTTGTTCGTCCGCAGTGGTTGCGTGTCTGCCAGTGATTTTGGGGTTGGCACCTGACCATTTATTGATTATTGTGTGACGAACGAGTTGCTGCCTGTTCATTTCATTAATATTTCCCATATCCTTGCAGTAACCAAACGGAAATCACAAGAAAACGTTCGATTCAATTTGTGGGCGCAAAATGGCATCCGGAGGCTTGACATGTGTCAAATACTTGACATTCTTCTGCAATCTTCTGTTTGCAGTAAGTATGCAATAGAGTAATAAATAATATGACATACTAATTGATATAAACTCCTCGAACAGCTCTCTGGTCTGCTCATCTTGATGGTGGGCGCCATGGTGCAGCTGAATTATGCGCATTATTCCAATTTTGTGAGTGATCACATTTGGACAGCTCCCATTATACTGATGGTTGTGGGTGCCGCCGTGGCATTCATTTGTTTCCTTGGCTGTTGTGGAGCTTTAAAGGAGAACAGCTGCATGATTCTCAGCTTTGCCATACTGGCCGTAGTTATATTCCTTCTGGAGATCGGTCTGGGAATTGCTGGCTATGTGAAACATTCGGGATTGCAGCAGCTAATGGAAACACAATTCAATACAACCATGAAGCATTACAAGGACCGTGAAGATTACCGCGATGCCTGGACTCTGCTACAAACCGAATTGGACTGCTGTGGCACCTACGGTCCCAACGATTGGGACAACATCTTTCCCAACAAGACTCTTTCGCCGGCCTGCTGTAAACTCATCAATCTGAGCGAGGCTAAGGAGTGCACCACCTTGCATGCCATCAATCAGGGCTGTCTGTACAAACTGTTGGGCATAATCGATTCCAAGACTTTAGTATTGGCCAGTGTCGTTCTTGCCGTGGCGGGAATACAGGTGAGCATCCACAAATATAGTTTCCTCAAAACTTGCTAATATTATTATTTTGCTTTGCAGCTGCTCACCATACTCTTTGCCTGCTGCTTGTATCGTTCGTTTCGCCGCAGCTACGATCACGTTTAGGCTGCGCAGTGAGGATCCCATCTATAGATTTTAACGGGGGCCCACTTTTTAGTAGTTTGTAGCTTGGTCAAATGTTGCCGTCTCTAAGAAGCTCGCTAATAAGTAAAGAAGCAAAACACAACAAACAAACTCACAACAAGTCATCCAAAAACAACAACAACATGCATAGTTAGATTTTTGTCAATCCTAACTGTTATCCGATCATTCCACTTTTTAGTTTGTTATTAGTATGAATATTTTAAAACTTGTTAATGTTATTTCTCCAATAAGAAAGTATTTGCCTTAAGCTATAAATTCCATCTCAATCTTATATCTTACTATCTCTTGTATGTATCTCATGAATACAATCTTTAAAACTTTTTTCGATTGCTCAGATTTTCCTTAAAATTTAATTAAATACTTGCATTGCAAAATGTAAGTTTCATAATGTTGATTGCATTTTAATTTGTCTGCCCCATTTGCCAACGCATTTCGCCACAACACACATTCTCTATATGCATATCAAAAATTATAATAATATGCATATGATATTATCATGCTTCACTTCATCGTTTTACAAAGTGTCCTTGTAACAATATATGGTAATTAAGATGCATTTAGAATTCTTATTGCGTGTGCTTCTGTGTGTCAGTGTGTGTGTGCGTGTGTGTGTGCGAGTGGCTTAGACCCCCCCAAAAGAACCCACCATATCGCATCTATAATTGTTTTTATATACCCCATTTATGGATTAGAAGCATTTAATTGTATACATATTATATTGTCAAAACACTGAACTTTACACAAATACACATCATATTTTAGCAACACATAAATATACGTATATATATATACAATGACTGTAGAATTTATACTATAAATCTATTTGAAAGAATATTACATTTCTTGGCAACTCGAATTTACAGTTTTCTAGAAAATCGAATTACAACAATTAATTTAACATCAAATTGAAATTTGATTAAGAACCATGCATATTGTATATTGTTTGGCTCTAATATGATAATTGCGACCACAGATCAACATTTAATTATTCAATGTTAGACTACATAAGTATATAAATGTCTAAAATGCAAAACTCAGCACGATTAATTATATCATATACGAGTACATCGTGTATTTTTAATTAGCATGTACTTTTATTAATGATCTGAGTTCAATCGATTGTGCAGCACTGAAAAACTTAAATAAATAAACTATGGAAAAACTACATGAATAACTTCTTATTATATTATTTTATTTTATTTTTTATTAATCCAAAATAATAAGATTTGTTAAAGTGCTTAAAGAGGTTAGCATTTGAATCTTATTTAAAATTTGTTTAAAAATTTCGAGATATAAGTATGAGCATATTGCATCTTTTACACAAGGGACCCTTAGATACATATCCAAAAAAAGATAAGTTCATTATCTAATGTAGTTTGCTTAAATTTAACTGTTCTTGCTTTTAAAAAAAAAATACTTTTTTCTCTTTTCTAAAAAATTTCAAATAACAGGCTTGTCTAAGAAATCCCTAAGAAAAATATTTTTTAAATATTAATTTTAACTCAATCAATAGAATATTTTTTGTTTGTCAATGAGCGTAGTTAAAAATGTGAAAAATCCATCGAAACTGAAGCTAAATTTGTAGTTTATTATTTTAAATTTATCATATAATATTCCCCGTTTTGACAACTCTAAACTAAAAGTGAGAAATAAACGTGTATATAATAATTTAGATATAACTATATATTCTTAAAGCTCTATTCCTGTAGGCAAAAAAATAAACAAGGGATCGAAAATTGTCTTACAAATTCCCACAACAATCCCTAAAAGAGTACGCTTTGGAAATTTTGTTGGTTGTCCCTAACGATGTCAATTTTGTTTTTTCGATAACATAATAAGCAAACGTAACAAGCGCCGTCAACAACGCCAAACAATTGCAGTAGATATTTGAAATCGAGTAACGTATAAAGCGCAAAATCATATACAAATTAAGTGACTTTTAAAAATAATTATATATACAACTACCTATATAATCTATCTGTATAAAAATCTATTATATACTAATATATATAAAAATCGAGGATAATGTCGCAAACTATTGGAGCAACTGTGCCACGCAAGGAGGTAACCGGTCTGCACCGCATGACAGAGAAGGGATTGCGCGATCTGTGCAAGAAGGATAAGCTCTATCAGACACCACGTCTAAATGATGTGCTCTATTTGCACTATCAGGGTAACTATTCATACAGGAAATAGATAAAATATATAAATATATCTGCAATTGCCAGGCTATCAATATATCGAGTGCTTGGAGGAGTATACAGAACTCAAGTGTCTCTGGCTCGAGTGCAATGCCATATCCGAGATCGAGGGCCTGGACAAGCAGGCCAAGCTTAAATGCCTCTTTCTTCAGAACAATCTCATCAAACGCATCGATAATCTAGCCTCTTGTCCGGAGTTGGATACTCTAAATCTGAGCTCCAACCACATTCGCATGATTGAGAACATTAGCTCGGATATCTTGCCGGTCTTGAATACCCTTAACATATCATCGAATTATTTGAAGGATAGCGAAAGTCTGGCCCACTTGGTGCAATGCAAGACTCTGGCTGTATTGGATCTGTCCAACAATCGCATTGACGATATTCTGGTTGTCAAGATATTTGAGCAAATGCCTTGTCTTAAGGTCTTGGTGCTACAGGGAAATCCGGTGGTTTCACGTCTGCCGCAGTATCGAAAGACTTTGATTTTAGCATGTGTGAGTAAGAATATTTCGAAAATATAAATGCCTTAATATATAAAGAAGAACATTCCCTAATTTAATCTCCACAGAAAGAGCTAACTTATTTGGATAGTCGTCCTGTTTTTCCACGTGATCGCGCTTGTGCAGAGGCTTGGTAAGTACATGGGACAAATTATGACATTTTAAAAATATTTGATGATTAATTTTTTCAATTATAGGAAAAAGGATGGTTACGAGGGCGAACGCAAGGAAAATGCACGTTGGAATCGCGCTGATCGAAAGAAAATGCGCGACAGCGTTAACTGTAAGTTAAAAGTTTTTTATTTTTCACTTATTATTAGAAATAAAAAAAAAGTTAATGATGTCAGGGAAGGATGCAATTTTCAAGTATTTTAGCCCGATAATTTTTTTGATTTTCAATCGAGTTAATTAAATCTTATAATAAAACCTCTTTACAAGGTAAAAGTCTAGTGACGAAAACATTTTCATGCCTCAAAATTTCTAATATCCAGTTTTGTGACGAATAATATTAAATTCTACACATGAATTATTAAAAAAAAATTTTTTGTCACTGGGCACATTGCGCTAAATTTTTCGTACCAAATAATTAGTACTTTTTTGCGCAGTGACAGTGACCAAAATTTTTTTTTAATAATTCACACACATGTCAGCATGCCAAGCGCAAAATCTATCAGCACTCTCGAGCTCTGGCTGCTATGATACTTTGTTGCTGCTGTTCTATTCCAATTCAAAGTAAAACGTATTTATTCAGTTAATAGGTTATATCTTCGAAACCCATCCGTAAAAATTTTTTGTGTCATATATTTAGAAACGAGAAATATTATAAACTAAAACATATTGTTAAAACAAAAAAAAGTTAGGCGCGATTTTTCAAAAACTGCCAAAATATGGGGAAAATCCCTTATTTCACCTGTAGCTGTTTACCTATTTACTTAAAAAAACAACTTTGAAGGTATGTCTAAGATCCCTCAAATACCTTTTCAACGATATATAGATCACATTTGTAGCTCCAATCGTTTGGATATTATGGGGAATGCTTTCAATTTTAGTGGTTTTTAGTGATTTCCCGCTAAACTAGCGATATTCCAAAAAGTCGTAGAGCAAACGTTTTTAGATTTTTGATTGGTAACAAGTCCTTATTCACAGATTTAAGATATTTCAACGCTTTGATACACACAAAAAAAACAAACAGACAAGAGGACTGACTTTTTATCTCATTTTCGGAAGGCCACTAAAAGTTTCATAATTAATTATCCTTTGAACCAGTAGTCGGATTTTGATGATCGAGGTGTTATTAGACGCGTGTTTATGATTAGAATAGTAAAAAATTCAAAAAGGCTCCAATCATTTAAATTTTGACCCTCCCACTTATACCTGTTTTTCTCACGAACCAGGTGAGTTTACAAAAGCCTTAGTATGCACATTTGTAAGTTAAATTGATACCTTTCGATCGGTATATAATTCGACCTGATCGGACAGTTATTCCATTCTTTCTGTGTATATTGCTAGTCGCCTTTCGCACCCTTCGTGCTGCTTACGTCACTAGCGCGGACTGTCGTCCGCAGTGATTAATATTCATGAAAAATCGACAACTCACTGGAGGTTACTCATCGTAGTTCATTTTGAGAATTTAGTTCAGTTATGACAGAATCAAGTTTAAAGTTTTGTTTTATACCAGGGATTAAAACCGTTACCTTTGCGGTAGCCATTGACCGTAATTAACCGATTGAAATTGGTAACCGTAGCTGGTAACCAAAACAAAATTTTATTATATCGAAGCCCAAAAACCCAAATATTTCCAACTGAAATGACCGATAAGAAACCGATTCACGCATAACGGTCAATTTTGGTTCGGTCAAGCATAAAATTTAATAACGTTAAGGTGTTATTATCGTTTTTTTAAACTAAATTTAATATTTTCTTCAGCTTCAATTTAATTTATGTATTGATCTCAATAAAAATATCTTAATTTTCGATGTTGTTTTGTAAACCGCAATTATACCGGTAATTCGAAAGCAAAATACAAATACGGTAACCGTTGCGTAACCGATATAACTATAAAAATTTTGCGTAACCGATAACAGATAACTTAAATGCAAGCATAACCGAAACGATAACTGAAACGGATGTTCGTTTCGGTTTGAAACCGTGTTGTATAATAATTATGACAGAACAAGCAGATGGCAAGTTAAAACATGGTATTTACAATTTGGAATTTTTAAAAAATAATCAAAATCAAAAAAATGAGCTTGAACAAAATTATTAGAAGTTAAATGCAGAATGAATTAAGATACCAAACCATGATCCGACTTGCAAATCGAATCAATTTTTACAAAGCTATGAATGCTTAAAGTTGGCCTGATTGTTGACCTAGCCGCTTTACAATTTTTTTTTTTTTATTTACTGCTATTTTACTATTTTTTAAGCTCGATATATCGCTAATAACGATTTTTACATTTTAATAATCAACTCGATTTCCTGTTTGGATTTAATACTCATCATATTTTCCTTCTTATAGACACCATTAAGCTGCGTAATCGTCATCGTCCTGAAGATCAGCAGGATGCCTTGCTAAGCTCTACCGATTCGGAAGCGGAACAGGATACAGATAAAAAGGCGGAACATACTCGCCTGAAAGCTGACGTTGAATATGGGTGCGTCGATGATATTTGGAGTGAAGTTGAGGGCGGAAAGAAGGAAGAAGATGGCAGCTCTGCTAGTTCCGGTTCTGGTGACGAACAGAAAGGTGGTCGTCGTCCCTTGGACGGACGTCCCAAGATACTTCACGAATCTCAGCTACCCGACATGGAAATTAGTCACGAACAGCTCAACGATAAGCAGCAGGATCAGCAAAGAGGCAGACGAGTGCTGATAGAGGAAATAAAGTTAGAAAGTCTTGATATTAAAACAGAGAAGGACGAAATGCAGGCAAAAGAAATGGAAAAAGTCGAACAAATTGAAAAGGAAGTTATAGATGTAGAAGATATAAAGGAAGATGAGCAAGGAAATTCCGAGCAAACAGGGAAAATTATACGTAATGATCTAGAGGAGAAAGTAAATAAAGCTGAACTGAAAGATGAGGAAAGAAACACTGAAGACACAGAATTAATGGAAATGAAACCTCATAATATAGATGAGGAAATAAAAGAAGATGAGCCAAAAATGAAGGAGATTGACCTAAAAGACAAAGATGCCAAAAACGAGTCTCAACCAAAAGATTTACCAGACTTAATTCCAGAACAGGATAGTGAATCGGAGCTGGGATCTATTAAAGATCTGGAGGAATCATGTCAAGCCTTAGCTGCTGCAGTTAAAGGTAATGCTGCAAATCCAACGCCCGAGGAAATCAAGCAACAATGTGTTGATGACATGTATAAGCATTATGCCTCTGAAATATTTGTCAAGCAATCTGAATCCATTGACAACATGTTGGAGGGAGAAACATTTAACTACGAGCTGGATAATAAAGTCTGCTGTGTGGAGCCGCGAAAGGTCAAAGAGGATGATGCCGCAGATGATGACAAGGAAAATAATGAAGTGGCCAAAAAAACTAAAGAACAATTGGATTATGAGGAGGAATGCGCCGAGGCTAATGAGAAGGTGGCATACGATCTGACCGAGTTGAGCAATAATCTGGATGAGGATCTTCAAGAGCTAATCCAGTCTGTAAAGCAACTGCATGGAGAGCATGAAGACCTAAAGTCCAAGGAGAAATACCGTCTGAATGAGGATGAAGAAGTGGAGGAAAAAGAATTGAATGAAAAGTGTGTGCAGCTGACAACTATGGTGAGATCTTTACGCATAATAGAAGAGTTCTCTGTGCGTCGAGAACGCATATCACAGGATCAGAAAAAGCATGAGGATCAAGTAAATAATGCAATTGAGGAGACAAAAACTGAGACAATACAGGAACTTGTGGAATCCAAGCAGGAAATGAGTAACGAAATTGATGACATGGATTATGCGTTTGCTAAGGCTCTGGACGATTCTTCAGATGATGTGCCCAAGCGTGTATTTGGAGCTGGCCATGATATACCCAGTTATAAATGGCAGCGCGAGGAATGTTTGCGTCAATTGACATTGAAAGAGGTGCACACTGAATTCCGAGATGATGATGAGGATGCGTATGTAGTGAAACCTCTAACTGATCGCACCAGTGCCGAAGAAGCTCAGGAGATTTGCGATCAAATGAGCAAAAAATTGGCTGCAGACGAAGAAAATCTGCGAGAACTTTTGCAGCAAATTGAGGATGAGGTAGAAGTTCTCTATGATATCCAAAGCACGGCGGAAGAGGAAGAGCTCTCTAAATTACCAGAATTAGAACCAGATTCGGAACCGGAACTTGCTGAAGTCTGCGCTTTACTGATAGATGAACTAATTGACGAACTTCAGTATCAGGAAATAATCAATGGGCAGGACATCAAGTGCTTTGATTTCGGGCTCATTGAATCGGACGAGGAATACAGCTATTCGGCTGATCCAAAGGTGGACACGATTGTTCCGATTGATTTGCAGGATCCTGCTTCTGGGAAATCTCTACGTCAATGTCTCGATGCCTTTGACAGTTTCATTTCCACAGTCAAGGAGCGTAAGCACGAGGATAAAGTTGAAAAGAAATCGCCAAAGAGCTCGGAAAAAGTAAAAGCTGCCATGAAGGTGTTGAAAACGAGGATGCTACCCGAAGCCAATTCGCCTGAGGAATTGGACGCTCAGCTGGCCAAGATGGAGGAGAAAACAAAGCGTCGCGTTGCAGAGTTGACATCACGTTGTTACGCCAAGCGTGAGGACTTGGAGGACCTCCTGGAGGTGGTGGACAACCGTCTGGTGTTGGTGAAGAAGGATACCGGAGAGATTAGAGATCTGCCAGCTCCGCCAGAGCTGATCAGTGACTCTGAAAGTGAGCCGGGGAGTGATTCTTCAGATGATGAAGATGAAGATGCCTATGATACAGCAGATGATAACCTTCATCATCCCGCCTCTGAGGACAAGGAACTACTCACAGCACGTTCAGCCGACTCCCGTCGATTGTGGGCCAAGCCATGTCAACCCGAACCAAAGGAACTACAGCCGCAAATGGATGATCTGGCATTGGAAGACGTCAAGGAGGATGAAAATGCAGACCAACCAGACCAATCATTGGATCAGTTTTATTCGCTTGAAGCTAGGTCTGCTTTTAACTCGCTGGACTCCGAGTTCCTAGAGAAGCTGGACTTGAAAAAGATCATCGGCAGTGATGGCGAAATAACAGTCGAGGGAATGCGTGAGTTCGTGGAAATGCAGGCCAGTGAAAAGTTGGATTCTCCCCAAAACAACGATCAGTGCGTTGAGCTGGAGAAAGCTGACGAGATGCTACAAAACTTAATAGATCGCAAAAGGGCGCAGGAAGAACGTGAGCGTCAATTGCAAGAATTAACCAATTCTCAGGATTTCAATTCAATGAAATTAAAATTTAAATCAACTGAGGAAACCAAGAACGAGTCACATGAGACTCGAGTACAATTGTTGACCATAGCAGAAGCGGATGAGGATAATATAAGAGAGCCTCAGGTGCGAACAGTTGCGAATCTTCAGGAGCTGAGTGCTGAAGCACTGCGAAAGGTGGACAAGAGTCCGAAGGATTACAAGGAACTCAAGTGGGAGCAGGAGACGGGGGAATATCAGCTAAGAGAGTTGCCAAATCCCGACGAAATGGGTCCAATTAAATTGACCCTTGGATCTTGTAAGATATATGAACGCAAGAGTCAACTAACCGATATTCCAGGCGACGATGACGATCCGGAAGTTAAGCCGGACAACAATCAGTCTCAATTCGGGACTGAGGAATTGCAATCTAAGAAAGACAATATGGAGAATGAATGTGATGAAAAACCAGCTGAAGAATCTTCAGAGAATACGGAGTTTAAGTCAAGACAGCCGTCTACGCAGCTACTTAGCTCCAGCATAGATGATGATATAATATCCGATACTTCCACCGACTACGAGTCTGGCGAAGATATACCAGTTGTTGAGCCTCCCAAGTTACCTGAGGGCGCACTCAACGAATTGTTTAGCAATCAATTTAAGGATGGATTAAAACTCGAACGGGAATCCGAAGAAGCTTTGCGCAAGGAGCTGTTCGCTCTGCCCCTAAGGCAATGGGCATCGCAGGAGCAAGATCTCAATGTATCTCATATGTCAGAGATGTCTGACAACCCAGAGTCATCGGACACCACAATTCAAAATTCACCAAGCTCGGATGTGGAAACAACTGATACAACCAATAGCTCAGATTTGCAGACTACAGCATCGATAGGAGATCAAAGTTTGTCCGGTTCAGATACCGAAACAGAAGGTGCAGTTGGAGAACTTCAACGTAATGCCAAGCTACAGTGGGCCAAGATATCGAAGAAACTAAACGAATTTATAAATGCAGATGACATGAAGTTATTAGAAAAACATGAATTTAATGAAAATAATCGCAGCGACGCAGAGGATGATGAGCTAATTGAAGACTTAGCCACTCTACATGAAGTTGATGAAGATATTTACGAAGAATGTGAAACGGAATTAAAGGATTCTGAGTTGGAAACTGAGTGCAATCAAATAAATGGGGATATTTATTCTACAATCAATGATGCATCTGTCAAGGAAGATAACTTGGAAACTGAAACAAAGGAACAGAATAAACTTAACTCTGCTGCAGATCAAATCCCTGAGGATCAATCTGATCAAACTTCAAATGCGAAACCCACTATAAGACTGGAATACTTTGAGCCCATCGATCCCGATAAGGATGGCGCTGATTTCGATGAAAATGCTGAATTGAAGACAGATCAGATAGAGTGCAATCTGGAAATACTTAATGATGATGGGGACGCTGTGGTAAAAGAGATCAATGTCAATGCCCAAGTTACCTATGAATTTAAATAGTACTGTACACCAGCGGTGGGCACGAAATTTGAGTTCAGGAGCACAACAATAACAGCAACATCAACTGCGACTTTACGGCGCCGAATAGGCAGAAAAACAGTTGGAAGTAGTCGCTGCTCCCGGAGCCACTGCGTGCCCACCGCTGCTATACACATATATTTATTATTTTAATAACAATTCGAGTGATTAATCTATTTGTATATTTCAAGTTAAATTGATGAACATTTTCAAAATCCATAAGACATCGCACCTTGCCACGTGCAGAGCTGCCGCCTGTTGCCCCCTCGATGATAAGACTAAGACTAAGTTCAAATTCAAAACCGGTTCAAGCCGGATTCGAAATGTTCCGAGTTAAAAAGTAATTAATAAAATAGGCAACGTTGAAAACACTTGAGTAAAGTCACATATAGTATTTATAAATAAATTATGTCTGAAAGATTAGTAGGACTAGATGTGTTAAATGATTACTCGATCAAGTGTGCTATTCGCTTATCAAAACTGGCACATCCTGGGTTGGTTTAAACCGGTTCGAGGCATTTATGGGGCATCACATAAACCGGTTTCATTTATTTGTTTTGTTTTCTTGACTTAGATGAGGGCACTCGAACAGGTTATCACTCATCAGGCAAATGCCTCAGCAAAATTGCCGGCTTTATTAATAGGCAGATCCCGAGTATCACCAACGGACAACGTGCTCAGTACATTGGAGCACTTCGATGCCATTGCATAATCCAGCATTGGTCCATACCAGTATGGAAATTTATATATATTCTATATACATATCTTCCGATTCCCAAATTGTCAGCTGACAACAGCAATATCAAAATTATCAGCTAAAAACAATTCCATGCTTTTTCAAATTTCTTATAGATTTCTACCAAGCTCATTCAAGATAATAATAATACTTATAATTGAGTTTATATTGTGTTTATGTACTATTTATTGAATATATCAAACTGGTTCAATGCAGTTTATTAAAATACTTTGATATCAGCTATGAATATTTCGGCAATATTTTTGTTGTTCATAATCTTATCTAAATTATGTTCTTCGAGGGCTCTTTAGTGTTGATAAAGAGGTGTGCGAGGGCTAATGTAGGTCATTGGTATCAGACTACAAGCAATGTAATAGTTTATCGGTCAATTCGGATCTTATAAACAGATGTCTATAACGAGCTAAATTGCATCAGCACAATCAGATAGGTGACCAAAGCTGTAAATATCTTTAAATGCAAAATAATTATATTAATAATTCCAGAGGGGTATATTTAATAGTAGAAGTTCTTACCGACATCAATAAACTGTAATCAATATTCATAAATCCCTCGGCGCTGATGATCAAATCATCCTGTTCCACCTGCATGACAAACTCGGCCAGAACTGCATTATACGAGTCAGAGGGTAGTTCAGGTTGACGCTGGGAGGTGCAGGCCAAGCCACGGACATGGCTGCCAATCATCATGTGCTGAAAAAGAGATGACCTTGCAATTTAATTCGAGGTATCATTGTGTTGCTTTTTAAATTCCTAAATAAGATAAATTAGAAAATAAATAAATAAATCAAAAAGAAAATAAATAAGTAAACAAATAATTAAATAAATAAATAAATAAGTAAATAAATAAATAAATCAATAGATAAGTAAATAAATAATTAAATAAATAATAAAAAAAATTTAATAAATAATTAAGCGAATAAAAAATTAAACAAATAACTAAATGATTAAATAAATAAAAAATTAATAAATATAAAAGTAAATAAAAAAATTAATACCAAAATAAAAAATAAAAAGAGAAAACTTAAAAGATAAGTACAAAAATAAATAAATATTTAAATAATATAATAAAAAATAAATAAGTAATTTAAAAACAAATAAATGTATAAACAAAAAATAAGTAAATAAATAAATTAAAACAAATAAATAAATCAATAAATACCAGAGCTCGCAAATAACAGTTAACACTTTCAGTGTGTCGGAAAATAACAGTTATTAGCTGACAGAATGATAAAAGGGATAAAAACAAAACATTAATTTCTGTTTTTTTCTCAGTAGGCTTATCAGTCAAGAAATAACATTTAATTTTGTTTCCTTATGGTTGTGTTACTCAAAAACTGTTTCGTCTGGAAAAAAATCGAAAGTGCCTTCTGAAAATTTAAAACGTTTTTTTTTTTTTGCTACAATTTTGCGTAAAATGGGTCGTGTAAAAAACATAGTTCATTATTTTTTTAACTATGATAGCAAATTAAATAAATCGGAATGCAACGTGTGTGGCAAAATATTAACTGGAACTTATATTAAAAATTTAAAACGTCACAAGTCTCGGTTGAAAGATCCTTTTCTGCGCTTTATTTTATCCTAACCGATAAACGTAGCGTTCTAAGTGCGGAAAATATTAATTCACTTTTAATTGTAAAGCTTAATTCTAAATAACAATTTTTAATGTAAATAAAAATAGTTACCAAAAAAATTATCTTGTTCTGTGGGTGTATTGCTTTTTCGGGAGTTTGTGTCGATTTTTGCGCACCTAAAACAAAAACAACTTGAAAAGACACCTTTGGCTAACACTTTTGTGTTTTGCTCATTTGCTAACAGTTATTCCGGGAGCACTAGCTAAAAAGTCTTTTTTTAACTGTTATTAGTATACAGAAAGAATTTATTTTCTAAATGGAAAATACTGAGCAGTGAGCACAAACGAAAAGAAGTAAGTGTTTCTCTCAGTGAGAAATCTTCTGGATTTTACTTTTTTTCTGTTTTTGCAGTGAACAGATCGAAAAAGAAATAAGTGTTAACTGTTATTTGCGAGCTCTGATAAATACACAAAGAAATAAACAAAGAAATAAGCATATAAATGAATTAATGAATAAATACATAAAAAAATGAATAAACAAATGAACATAAATAACAATTTACAATCAGGGATATCGTATCTGCAATTTTCTCACCTGACGCTTGCAATATTCACCACAGCGACAGAAGGTGATGAGTAGAATGAGTAGCGGTAAAAAGATCGAGGTGGTCATGTAGACGAAAACATATTTATAGATATTAGCCATGATGAGCAACGTCCAATAGATATTGATCATGCTGTCCAGGAACATGACCACATAAATGCTGACAATTGACCAACCATATAATCCATTATAATGTCCGAATAGTCGATACAACTGCATATAGGCACGCTTAAGACTCAGCAAATACTCCAGGGAGCACATCTGTTCGGATTTAACATCCAGCACAGAATGCACGCTCAACTGGCGACAATTGAGCACGGCCAGGAGTCGAAGTCCCAACAGTTCCACATGGTAACCCAACAGTTCCGCATACAGAAGCAGCAGAAGGCACTGAAATCGATTGATTACGATCGCGCAAATAGAGTGCCAAAAGTAGCCAATATAAGTCGAGTTTGGGATAACATAGATCCCAGGAAAAAGCGAAACAACATTCAAAATTCCCAAGACAAAGTATTTGATGTATCGAGTCCGGGGCAATCCTTGAATTGTATGGAATAGTTCGGTTTGAAAAAGTCCTTTCAATGTCTTTAATTGCAGGCAGAACTCATAGTAGCTTTTATACCGACACATTTGCACTTCGATAACTATTTTTTAATTAAGATGAACATTAAATAGAGTTATTAAATCATAAAACACAATATTTTAAAACTTGCCTGTCATGGTTAGAATCTGGGAAATGTAGACGATGGAGCTGACAAGCATCGATACTGGTAGATCCCCTTCAATTGGCGTATACACCACATTATAGAAGGCCACTCCGATATTTATTGCTACTATGGCTGTGGTATAGATCTTTTGCAACAGCTGCTGTGGACCTTTCTCGGTCCAGGGAACCAGACCCAAAACAGCAAAGTATTTTAGGTAACGCTGTAGACCGTAAAGCATGTCAATCGAATGAAGTACAAGAAGAGACTACCAAAGGACATTTTTTACCATAGTCCATGTAAAGTTAATAGATTATCTATTTGCAATTTAATTAAATAATTATGCTAATTAATAATGGTGTTAATGGAAAAAGGCTTTGCTCAAATTGGATTGCTTGATTGCTATTTAAAACACGATTAACCTTCATAATATATTTCTAATTCGCTTTTACAATTTATCATTATAGTTAAAATTTAATGAAATGAAAGAAAAATATATTTAAGCTTTTTATGAACTGCAAATTTGAAAAGATCATATATTATTTACAATTTTATTGCATTTCAGATATTATTTTTAATATTATTTGTACATGATATAGTTTTACTCTTTGTCTTATTAAAAATATACTGACAATTTGATAAATTTCTAAGTTCATCACACATTACACAGATTCACAATTGAGCTGGGTCTAGACTATACCTCAATTAATAAAAAAAAATAATACACAGCATGTGTGTAATGTACAATTATTCTTATCGTTCAGCTGCCCTTGACTGACCCTTTTCTGGTTATCAGATTACTTCCCCAATAACTAGTTTAAACCTGACAAGTATGTTTTACACAGCTTTCAGTCGATCTATGTTCAATATTACTGGGTCAGTGTAAATTTCTAAATATGATACATATTCCCAGCGATTCTTAGAAACTGTTGTTATTTGATCTGAATACAACTGATGCAATTACGTAAGTGAATCAAAAGTATGTATTAAAATACATTATATTTTTGGTACCATATTTTCATGTTGCCCCCCGGCCAGTGGAGTCTAACAAAAAAGCCGGCCCACAAATCTCTGATCATGCCAAATCATCATGCTTATCAAAGTTTTGTTCAGCTTTGCCTCACGCCTGCAGTGCTGATAAGCAATATGCCTGGCTTTTTTATATTTTATTTTACTTAATTATTGGAAAAGTAAAAGTATATGTATTCATGTTTCGAAAGAGCAACGCAGTTGGTGTATGCATTGCTTTTTATACATTTTTTTTGAGCTACTCGTCAGCTGATAATAGTGAGGCAGCTAGGTATAAATACGACTGGGGCATGTTCATTGACACTCAGTTATTAGAAGTAGTTCGGCTGCTTTAGTGCTTAATTGACACACAAAATAAAAGTGATATATTATAGGGACAATTGATCCCATTTGGATTAAAAAAAATAAAAATAAATTCAACTGTGACATTAGTTTTAAAAGTGTGAAAAAGGCGATCAGTGAAAAGATATGGCTGTTAGTATACATTTTATAAAATTAGCCTAAAAAGAGTCTCGAAAATTTGAATTTTTGCTTTAAATAAAAATAGTTTAATATTTGCAATATAGTTGAACCTCCATCGCTCGAATTTCTCTCAAATTCGAAATAAATAAGTGGCTGTAAAATAAACAAACTTAAGAAAAATAACTCTATAAGTCGATTATCTCCATAACTCGAAGCTTTTCTTTGGATAATGGTGATTCCAGTTAGGGAAGTTCAACTGTATTTGTTTTTGATAGAAATTGATTGCATTTTAAAAAAATATTTGGGGATAACTTAAGCTGGGTATCCACAGTAGAATTTTTTTGTCGAACACACGAACACACACAAGATAGAAACAGTTCTATTCCTCACAAACAAGACCGACGAACACAAATTTGGTTTCGAACATAGATATCCACATGCGAACTTTTGTCGAACACAACACGTTCGACAAACAAAATTCTACTGTGCATGCCCTGCTTTACTCAATAGGAGTCAATTGAATTTTTCCCTGCAATTCCAATTAGATTATGTGATAGCCAGTGAACGGAACACTGCTTGCCCGCTCCCTGCTTGCGGTCACTTGCAAGCAGGGTAACGGACTGTGGTTTATCACTGCTTGATGTGCTCATTTAAAAATGTAGAAATTTCAATGCTATTGTTATCAAAACATAATTTAAATGCTGAATGTACAGCTGCATATGATTGATTAGAAAGAAGTTCAATTACTTTTGATTACGTGTCACAATCTGCAGTTGCTCGGAATCGAAATGTTGGTGCTTTATAAATTCTAAAATATAGATAAAAATAAAACGTACAAAAAACAACATCAAAATATGATATTTTTATTTTTAATCGCAGCTCGATCTAAAAATTGCCATTATTGGCCAGAGCAACTTTGCCGCCGATGTACTGGAACTTCTCCTAGAGCGCTCAAACATTAAAATCGTTGGAGTCTTCACCATTCCCGATAAGGGAAGTCGCGAAGACATTTTGGCGACGACAGCGGCGAATCATGATATACCCGTCTTCAAATTCTCGGGCTGGCGGCGCAAGGGTGTCGCAATTCCCGAGGTGATCGAGCAGTACAAATCGGTGGGAGCGACACTCAATGTTCTGCCCTACTGCTCACAATTTATACCCATGGAAGTGATTGACGGTGCTCCCTTGGGAAGCATTTGCTATCATCCTTCTGTTTTGCCGAGGCACCGTGGTGCCAGTGCAATTTCCTGGACTCTCATCGAGGTAACATTTTAAAATAGGCAAATATATTGAAGAGAAGCTTATTATTGCTTTGAATGCAGGGTGATGAAATCGCGGGCTTCAGCATCTTCTGGGCTGATGATGGACTCGATACTGGACCGATACTCCTAACACGACAGACAAACTTGGAACCCACTGACACTCTGGACACCATATATAAGAGATTCCTGTACCCCGAGGGTGTCAAGGCAATGGGAGTTGCTGTTGACATGGTAGCTAAGGGAACAGCTCCCAAGATCATTCAAACGAGCGAGGGTGCCACCTACGATGCTGCCATGTTCAAGGCGGATAATCAGTTGCTGAATCTTCAGCAATCGGCGGAGCGCATTTGGAACTTTGTGAGGGGCTTGGACTCTGTTCCCGGAGCCATTGCCACTGTCATTTTGTCAGATGGAGCTGAGGAACAAGTTCGCTTCTTCGGGGCTCATCTGTACTCAGCCGGACCTGTCCAGGATGGACATCCTCTGAAAGTGAAGGGTCTGTCCAAGCCCGCCTGGGTGCATGAGGGGGGACTTCTGATCGAGGGCACAGATGGAGCTTTCGTTAACATCAAGCGCATCAAGCGAGGCTCGAAGATGATCAACGCCTCCGATTGGTTCAAGCAGGCGGAGCAGAAGCCCATTTCAGACTTTACAGAAGATGAACTGGCCAAGAAGACACAGCTGGCTTCCATTTGGCAGGCCATTCTTAAGGAGCCCATCGAAGGATCTACGGATTTCTTTGCCGCAGGTGCAGGATCAATGGATGTTGTTCGTTTGGTGGAGGAAGTCAAGGACGCCTTCGATGTTCCTCTGGAGAATGAACATGTCTTCATGGCTCCAGTCTTTGAAGAGTTCTTCGACCTCCTCGTCAGAGCATTGCGTCAAGGAAGCGGTGACTCTGGAGCACGGAAGGTGGACTACGAGGGATTCCTCCTCGAAGCCAACAAGCGGAAGATTAACATTCCCACTCAACTCTTCATCAACGGAGCCTTTGTCGATGCCGAGCAGAAGAACAGCCTCGACATAGTTAATCCCACGGATGAGCAGGTTCTCTGCAAGGTTGCATGTGCCAGTTCTGGAGACGTGGACAAGGCTGTGCAGGCAGCCCACAAGGCCTTCTACGGCTCTTGGAAGCAGGTTTCCGCTAGACAACGTGGACAGCTGATGCTGAAGCTCGCCGACCTCATGGAGAAGCACAAGGAGGACCTGGCCACGATTGAGTCTGTGGACTCGGGAGCTGTTTACACTTTGGCACTTAAGACGCATATCGGAATGTCCATCGATGCCTGGCGCTACTTCGCCGGTTGGTGCGACAAGATCCAGGGAAACACCATCCCGGTGAATCCCGCCAGGCCCAACAACGTGCTGACCTTCACCCGGAAGGAGCCCATCGGAGTCTGTGGCCTAGTGACTCCCTGGAACTACCCACTGATGATGCTCTCCTGGAAGATGGCTGCCTGCATCGCAGCGGGCAACACTTGCCTCATAAAACCAGCTCAAACGTGCCCCTTGACGGCCTTGAAGTTCGCTGAGTTGACCGTCCTGGCAGGATTCCCTCCAGGAGTCATAAATGTGCTGCCAGGAAAGGGTTCTGAAGCGGGCCAGGCAGTGGCTGATCATCATCTGGTACGCAAACTCGGCTTCACTGGCTCCACACCCATTGGTAAACACATCATGAAATCCTGCGCGGGATCGAATATCAAAAAAGTGTCCCTAGAACTCGGAGGCAAGAGTCCATTGATAATTTTCGCTGACTGCGATCTCGACAAGGCAGTCAAACATGTAAGTATAATTAGCTGAAGTTTGCCATTATCCATTTGACCTTGCGACTATCTTTCTTCTAGGGAATGTCCTCGGTCTTCTTCAACAAGGGAGAAAACTGTATTGCAGCTGGACGTCTCTTCGTTGAGGATCGCATCCATGATGAGTTTGTACGTCGGGTCCTCAAGGATCTGCGCACTATGACAATTGGAGACCCACTTAACCGATCAACAGCCCATGGACCCCAGAACCATAAGGCGCACTTCGATAAATTGCTGGAGTTCTGTCAACGGGGTGTGGAAGATGGCGCCACTTTAGTCTATGGGGGCTGTCGTGTGCCCAACATGAAGGGTTACTTCTTTATGCCCACGGTGTTTACCAATGTCGAGGATGATATGTTCATTGCCCATGAGGAATCCTTCGGTCCCATCATGATTATTTCCAAGTTCAATGGCAGCGATGTGGACTCGGTTATGGTGCGAGCCAATCGAACGGAGTATGGACTTGCCAGTGGGGTCTTCACCAAGGACATAAGCAAGGCCTTGAGTTTCGCCGATCGTATTGAAGCTGGCACGGTATTTGTCAATGTCTATAACAAAACAGATGTCGCTGCTCCTTTCGGTGGATTCAAACAGAGTGGCTACGGCAAGGATTTGGGTCAGGAGGCACTCAACGAGTATCTGAAGACCAAGTGTGTAACCATTGAATATTAAGTACGATGAGTGAATGTTCATAGGGTTAGAAAACAAAAGACTTAATGCTTATGTAATTTGCATCTGTAGCTTCTATATAAATAAATCTCCATAAGTCTAGGAATTTCATGTATCATAAGTTTAATAAAAAAATTATAATATTGCCTTATTAATTAAAGAGAATATCATGTTTTTTCATATTGTTGTAGAGGGGCTATTATTATTATTATTATTATTATTAAATAGGCCTTTCCGCAATGCGACCAGTATTGGATCTATTGTGCTGGCCTGTGTGTCCTGTAAGATAAGAAAAAGAAGTCATCGGCATAACCCTGAGTTACGAACCCTAAGTTGTGTAGCTATGCAGAAGTTCGTCAATCACCAAAGTCCACAGTAGAGGTGAGAGTACACCCCCTTGGCAGTCTCAGTTGATGTCCCAGCTTGATACGCAAATTGGTATCTGTATAAGGGATGTTGCTTGAGATTTTCAACCCGAATGTGCTGGTCTATGATTTTTTCCATCGATTTTAGAAAGAAGGAGCTGAGGCTAATGGGTCTGTATGACTTATGCAATTGGACTGATTTCTTCCCTGACTTCTTTTGACGTCTTTTGAGAGGGCTTTTTGTAGTCGGACCGTTTCAGGAAGATTATCAATCTTCCCACAGTAGTCTCTCCACGTAGCCCTTTTAGACCTTCTCAACTCATTGTTATATAGTGCTAGGGAAGTTTTATATTGGGACCAGTTTCCCGACACTTTCGCCCTATTGAAAAGTCTTCTTACATCCTTTTGACTTTTATCCAGGGATTTGTTTCATCAGGGAACGACCCGTCAAGATTTGCGATTTTTGTGAATGCAACTTTTATTGAAGGCATTTTCAATGTTTTTATGAACATCAGTTGCTTCATACTCCAACTCCTCAATACTACGTATAGGCAGTGATGTCATTTTTTTCTGAGCATAAAAAGCTGGATCAACGAAAAAAAAAAGCTAAAAAAAGCGGAATCCCAGGGAAAAAGGTCAAGAAAAAAGCAGCTCTTTATAAAATAATTTGTTGTTTGCTTTTCATTAATAAAGACTTGTTTTCATATATAACAAGAACAGAAATTCACTTAAAATTTACAAATGTTAACATTCATCGAAAATTAGAGTTTACTACATAATATACAGTTTGTCAAGTTTGTTCGAATGATGAAAAAATTTCCTTAACTCATTGAATACCCATTTTCAACTCATTTCCTCGATTTTTCACAAAAAATATTTTGATGCAAAAAAATTCTTGGAACAATTCTAAAACTAACTGCATAAAAATATTTTTGCTAGTATTTTTTTAATTTTTTGAAAACTGCAAAAAAGAAAATGAGGAAAAATGGGTAAAAATTGTAATTTTTAGGATTTTATACAAATTTTACAAAATACTATCATCAAAATATATTTTGTTCTGTTTTGCAAACGAATTTCACAATGTTAGCGATGGAAGACGCGCCAAAATAGGTGTGACCTTTTGAGGGAAACTATTCAATAAAAGTAAATATCGATACTTTGCTGATAGAAATACATTTTTAACATATCAACCGTCAAACTCAATTAAAACAGTTCGCAAAATTGATTAAAAGCACAAATTAAAAAAGCTGTTTAAATTTACTAAAAACTCTAGAATTCCCGCTGCCCGCTGTTTTCAAATTTTTCCCGCAAACATACTTCAAAAAAATCCAAATCTGACGGGAAAAAAGCGGAAATGACATCACTGCGTATAGGGGAATTGGAGTAGTTCACTTTCTGCTCAAGCTCAAGTGTGAAGTGCTCCCAGTTAGTTTTCCTGGGATTACTGGTAAGCGGACACGTACCGACAATGATTCCTATGTCGAACCTTATATGTTGATGGTCCGACATGGAGATTTCATTGGAGACGTGCCAGTTGGAGATATTGGCCAGCATGTTATTGTTGCAAATAGTGAGGTCCAGGATTTCGCCCCTCATGGCATTAATAAAAGTTGGCTCATCACCTCTAATCAGAATACTTATATTATATCTGATTAAAAATTCAGAAAGGCACTCATCACAGCCAATGATCCAGCGAAGATGGTTCCGTTGACAGTACTCCACGAGGGCACCAACCTTTCTGGGTAGAGTGTCATTGGATTCTCCCGGGAAGTAAGCTGAGGCAAACACTGCCTCTAGCTCGCCGTGTGCTGTGGGCCCTTTTGCCCAAACTGCCACCAAGTCTTCAGTTGTAAACTGTGAAAGAGGTACAAATGTTAATTTTTTATTAGGAAGCAATGCTGCTCTTGGTCGTTGCTGTTCACTGGCATATATTAGTCTGCCATTTTTGGTATACCGGCTTTTTATCTTACCCGAAAGGATCCATGGTTCCCGTAGAAGGGCAACGTCCAGATCCTCAGTAGCAAATCTGTAGCTCAGCACGTCTGAGGCCGCCATTGCATGTTGCAGATTTGCTTGTGCAAAGAATTTCAGTTGAGGTGGAGTAAATCTAGGAGGGATAAATCAAGATTTATGACCAATAATGCAAGTTGGCCTCAGGGCCAATAAAAGACGTTGATTAAAAGATTAATGTCCCGCCTTTAGCCTCAAACCGTTACATTTTTGTCTCATGATCAGTATAGGGAATAAAGTTGTGATCCAAATTCAGATTCTGATCAAATTTGCAAAAAGTTATTTCGTCAAATCTTTTTATCAATTTTAAGTTCATTTTTTTTATTTAAGCATAGTACGCTCTAGCCGAAAATATGTTTGCAAGGCCAAAACTCCATATACATGAGAAGAAGGGTTGCAAACATGCTCGAAATTATTTTGCAAGGTCATTTCTAAACCTATGTACGCTGTACCTAAATATGGGCAGCTCAGAATATTTTCCGGCGTTTTAAAAAAGTAAAAGCCGAATTGAGATCTTTGAACACAAAGAGCGAATTAGACTGATTGAAGAGGTGCAACAGAGGCCAATATTGTGAGATTTGACCAACAAAAAACATATTGATCAGATTTTTATAATTAATAATTTGTAATTTTTTGTAAATTTTCTCTATTTTTTTGTGCTTTATGTTATTTATTTATTTGTTGTGCGCAGCTGACGCAACAGTGTGACCACAGCAGCATAAGGCCAACAATCTCTCAACTTTTTGTGATTTTTGGTATTATGCTGTAACACTGAAGTTTGTAAGGCCGGACTTCAAAACATCGAACATTTCGAGCGTCCAAAATGTTTTCAGCTAGAGCGTACTACGCTTTAAAAAGAAATAGTGAAAAATATGAAAATCGGTTTTTTCTTTTAATAAATTTGTTATCTTTAAAACAAAACCATTTTTCGGCCATTAATTTGGAAGTTACAAGCTACAGCTAATTATTAATCTTAAATAAATATTTTTTAGTTGGCTTAAATATAAACAAAAAATACTAACCTGATACTTTTTTGATAAAAAAATTTGTTTGTTTTTTATAGCGATTTGTGTGTAAGAAAAGTGAAAAATTTCGGGCTTTTATGTATTTTACGCTCTTTAAAGTGTCACGCCCACTTTAAATTTTAGTCCAAAAATTTCTTTGGGAATATTCGAACATTCACTTCAAATTTCAAGTCGATAGCTTTAAAATTGCGACTGCTATGGAATTAAGTCCCCCTAGATTGGCAAAATCTTACACTGTGCGTGGTGGCAGCTTTGGCACTGGTTGAGGGCTCTGCCATTGTGTTGCCTGCAGTTTCCGAAGATTAATCCTCAGTCGTGTGTGTGGTCGGCGCGAGGCTGTTAAAGCAGGCGTGCAGCTCCTGACTGAAGAGGGGCTATCCTTAAGTTTGCTGAGTTTTTTGATGCCGTACTGAGGGGTTTAGGGAGCGTAGCGAGAAAGTTTTTTTTATGAAATTTCGCGAAGATATGTTACAAATATCAGTTTGGTCGAGATATATAAAAAATAATAAAAGTTGTACTTCAAGAAGCTAATTTAAGAAAGCGATGATTTTCTAATCAGGCTCTCTGTACATTTACTTATTTAAAGTGGGGCTTTTACTAATTTTTTGCTTAGGCTTACATTAAATTAAACAAACCTCTTACCATGCGTCGACCTCTAAGCACCGCTCTAGTAATAATAATGCTATATATATTCAACACATTGAAGATTTAACTTTCCCTGACTCCAAATCACAGAAAAATCTTCGAATTGCGATAATTGGGCAAAGCAACTTTGCAGCCGATGTAATGGAACTTCTTATGGAACGGTCAAACATCAAAATTGTTGGAGTCTTCACCATTCCCGATAAGGGAAGTCGTGAGGACATTTTAGCCACAACAACGGCCAATTACGATATACCCATCTTCAAGTTCCCCAAATGGCGTTGCGATAATGTCGCAATTCCCGAGGTGATCGAGCAGTACAAATCCGTGGAAGCTACACTTAATGTGCTGCCCTACTGCTCCCAGATTATCCCAATGGAAGTGATTTGTGGTGCCCCCCTGGGAAGCATTTGCTATCATCCCTCAATATTGCCACGGCATCGCGGTGCCAGTGCCATTTCCTGGACTCTCATCGAGGTATTTTAGTATAAGATTAGATTAAACTTTAGTTATAATGGAGTTATGATTTCAGGGGGATGAAATCGCGGGCTTTAGCATCTTTTGGCCTAACGAAGGACTGGATACTGGACCAGTGCTTCTACAGCGCCAGACTAATTTGGAACCCACGGATACACTGGACACCATCTATAAGAGATTCCTGTACCCCGAGGGTGTCAAAGCAATGGGAGTAGCTGTTGACATGGTAGCTAAGGGAACAGCTCCCAAGATCATTCAAACGACTGAAGGGGCCACTTACGATGCAACCATGGCAAAGGAGGAAAATCAGTTTTTGAACCTAAATCAAACAGCAGAGCGCATTTGGAACTTTGTGAGGGGCTTGGACTCCGTTCCCGGAGCCATTGCCACTGTCATTTCGTCAGATGGAGCTGAGGAGCAAGTTCGCTTTTTCGGGGCTCATCTGTACTCCGCCGGACCTGTCACGGATGGACATCCTCTGAAAGTAAAGGGTCTGTCCAAGCCCGCCTGGGTGCATGAGGGGGGACTTCTGATCGAGGGCACAGATGGAGCTTTCGTTAACATCAAGCGCATCAAGCGAGGCTCGAAGATGATAAATGCCTCCGATTGGTTCAAGCAGGCGGAGCAGAAGCCCATTTCAGACTTTACAGAAGATGAACTGGCCAAGAAGACACAGCTGGCTTCCATTTGGCAGGCCATTCTTAAGGAGCCCATCGAAGGATCTACGGACTTCTTTGCCGCAGGTGCAGGATCAATGGATGTTGTTCGTTTGGTGGAGGAAGTCAAGGACGCCTTCGATGTTCCTCTGGAGAATGAACATGTCTTCATGGCTCCAGTCTTTGAAGAGTTCTTCGACCTCCTCGTCAGAGCATTGCGTCAAGGAAGCGGTGACTCTGGAGCACGGAAGGTGGACTACGAGGGATTCCTCCTCGAAGCCAACAAGCGGAAGATTAACATTCCCACTCAACTCTTCATCAACGGAGCCTTTGTCGATGCCGAGCAGAAGAACAGCCTCGACATAGTTAATCCCACGGATGAGCAGGTTCTCTGCAAGGTTGCATGTGCCAGTTCTGGAGACGTGGACAAGGCTGTGCAGGCAGCCCACAAGGCCTTCTACGGCTCTTGGAAGCAGGCTTCTGCCAGACAACGTGGACAGCTGATGCTGAAGCTCGCCGACCTCATGGAGAAGCACAAGGAGGACCTGGCCACGATTGAGTCTGTGGACTCGGGAGCCGTTTACACCTTGGCACTGAAAACCCACATCGGAATGTCCATCGATGCCTGGCGCTACTTCGCCGGTTGGTGCGACAAGATCCAGGGAAACACCATCCCGGTGAATCCCGCCAGGCCCAACAACGTGCTGACCTTCACCCGAAAGGAGCCCATCGGAGTCTGTGGCCTGGTGACTCCCTGGAACTACCCGCTGATGATGCTCTCCTGGAAGATGGCTGCCTGCATCGCGGCGGGCAACACTTGCCTCATAAAACCAGCTCAAACGTGCCCCTTGACGGCCTTAAAGTTCGCTGAGTTGACAGTCCTGGCAGGATTCCCTCCAGGAGTCATAAATGTGCTGCCAGGAACGGGCTCGGAAGCTGGCCAAGCATTAGTGGATCATCCTTTAGTACGTAAGCTGGGATTTACCGGGTCGACAGCTGTTGGAAAACAAGTAATGAAATCTTGCGCGCAATCGAACCTTAAGAAATGTTCCCTAGAACTCGGAGGTAAGAGCCCTTTGATCATTTTTGCCGACTGTGATCTCGACAAGGCAGTCAAGCATGTGAGTTTCTTTATCTCAGATTACCTCTCAATCTCCTCTATTTAACTAACTATCTATCTAGGGAATGTCCTCGGTCTTCTTCAACAAGGGAGAAAACTGCATTGCAGCTGGACGTCTCTTCGTTGAGGATCGCATCCATGATGAGTTTGTACGTCGGGTCCTCAAGGATCTGCGTACTATGACAATTGGAGACCCACTTAACCGATCAACAGCCCATGGACCCCAGAACCATAAGGCACATCTAAATAAATTATTGGAGTACTGCAAACGAGGCGTAGATGAAGGTGCAACTCTTGCGTATGGGGGTTATCGCATGCCCGACATGAAGGGTTACTTCTTTTCGCCAACTGTGTTTACGAATGTTCAGGATGACATGTTTATTGCAAAGGAAGAATCCTTCGGTCCCATCATGATTATTTCCAAGTTCAATGGCAGCGATGTGGACTCGGTTATGGTGCGAGCCAATCGAACGGAGTATGGACTTGCCAGTGGGGTCTTCACCAAGGACATAAGCAAGGCCTTGAGTTTCGCCGATCGCATTGAAGCTGGCACGGTTTTCATCAATGTATACAATAAAACAGATGTCGCTGCTCCTTTTGGTGGGTTCAAACAGAGTGGTTTTGGTAAAGATTTGGGTCAGGAGTCGCTTAATGAGTATCTGAAGACCAAGTGTATAACTGTCGAGTATTGAGAAGGTATTGAGGTATTGAGATTGGGTTGAACAAGAATTTAACGTTTCACTTTGTGTATATTTTTCAGGTGCAACAATATTGTAAACTTGAAGAACTTAAAATACTTTTTGGTTAACTTTTTAAATTTTTAAATATCTATTTTAAATTATCAGTAATCGTGTTTTAGAAGCCCCATTTATTATGCAATTATTATGAAATTTTCATATGAAAATATTTCCCCATCTGTACAGTCAATTGAAGTTGAAATATGATATGTTAGAGAAAGTATATTTATTCTCTCATAAATAAAGGAAAAATATTAATGTCTTACATTTGTTGTTTGATATGCATTTTTTAAAGATTCTGCAAATATCTATCGCAATAAATTACAATGTAAGAAAATCAGTGAAAGTATTGTGCTTTAAATAGTTAGTTCTTGTACTCGAATACCTAAATTGAAAGAATATTTAATATTGCAAAAACTAATTTATAAGAATAAATAAATATGTATGTATGTAGGAAGTAACTAAAAAATAAATCCTTATATAAATAAAGTTCTAATTTATTTGAAAAGTGCTAGATAAATTTCAAATATATTCACATATTATTAAAGTCCTTGACTGTAATTGGGAATCACTTAAACTGAACCATATTCACAAAATTTGCAACCAGGCGACGAATTCAGCACATTAGCTTTGCCTTAAAGTGCCTTAGTTCTCTTCCCTTGAAGCTCCTATGAAATTGCACGCTATCCACAGAAACATGCACTCAGATACCTAATCCCCCGCGAGCAATATAGGCAACTCTTGTTTTTCCTTCACAAACTTTCCAAGCTGTTCAGTGCAAAAGTTTTGACAGCCAATGTGGGTCAACATTCTGAAAGCTCGACATTCAGCTAGCTGCGAATTAAATGCTTTTATATCATTTAACTCTGTTGAAAACTTCATTATTTATAGCTTTCCATTTCGCAAACTTTATTTATTTTTATGATCATCAATGTATATCCCGAAATGTTGCAATGTTTTCGCATTAACTCATCATTTTGTGACCAAGGCGGCTACTTGGCGTATACGTTATGTGTGTGCGACTTGACACATTCTGCGATATTTTGTTTCACTTATAAATTTGCCAACCATCTCTACCTCTCTCCCCTTCACTCTTTCGTTTGCCCAGCTTGTTACAACATTTCCATTCTCTCTTGGCGACACCATGTACTCGTAATTGCATTAGCTATTAGGACATGCGTCTCTGTTGTCTGTTGTTCTGTTGTTGTATGTATGTATATGTTTACTTCTTGTTGTTTGTAAGTTCTCGCATCTGGCGGAAATTTATGCAGCGTCTATTACAGAGTTTCCGAATGTGTTCGTATATGTATCAACTTGTTTGAGTTAAGCTTGATTTATATTCATTGGTGGGGGACAAGGATTCATTACTAGCAAAACATATTTGTGTAAACTCTATGAGGAATATTCACAATTATAGTAGAACATGACTGAATTGATTTAGATATAATAAGCTCTGATAATCAATACAACTTTGGAAAGATAGTGGCTAAATTTGTCTTAATATTTTCGGTCTCAAAGAGAGGGAAATAATTTGAGAACTGTTTTATTTTAATTTTTATTACTCGATGGTCTATAATGAAAATTAATTTAACTTATTTTGAAGAAACTAGATGGTTACAACATTTGTTATTTAAAAACTTATACTCGATATTATAATCGTTATTTCTTTCAAATTATTTTATTTAATTCTTAATTGAAAATCTTTATTTTATTTATTTCCTAATGGGTTGGAAACGTGATAAGAAAATATTAAAAGTTTTTAATCATATCTGGCAATAATCCACAATTATTGGGATAGATAAAGTATAGTAATAATAACAATATTTAACGTTATTTCTAATTTAAATTTAGAATTTTCATCTTAAATGTGTGAATTATATCTCAGTTAAATCATGGTCAAATTGTTTCGAGCATCAACTAGTTAAAAAATATTTCAAACCATAACATCTTCTCATGAGATTCATAAAATAAAGTCTTTCATTTCATTTTACACTTCCTAAGGGTCATCTTAAGGGTGAGTAATAAAAAACCACAAGAGAAAATATATGCGAAACTAGCAGTTACCAGAGCTTAAATAAGATAGAAATAAACCGCAGTACACACAATTCAAACAGTTGCCAAGAGCTTAAATAAATGCCAGCCCTATAAACAGGTAAGTATTAATAACCCACAAGAGCCAGAGCAGCTCAGAGCAGCAGAGGGGTTTGTCCAGTTTAATTTTGTGAGACTTTGAGAGGCCGGAGAGCAGAGATGACGGCTCTTACAGACACAATCCCAGTCGATTGTATAACACCCGAACAGCTGAGATATGACGTAATTGAATGTGGGCGAAACAATAAACGAAACGAGTAACGACAGGCAGTCAACCCCCAAATAGCTCCTTGAGATTGGGAAAGCATTTAGCCCTAATGGAGACGATGACGTCGGTATGGGGTCTTTTTTGCTTAATGCTGTTTGCCAATATTACGGCTTCTATTTTAGCAACTCGATGTTAAACTCTTCGGTGGAAAACTTTTGGCAGCAAGTAATCAATAAATATTATATTACCGAACTCTGCAGGAATCTTTTTTGTTTCTCCTACATTCTCTCATCTGTTTTCTCTCTCTCCCTGGTCTGTTGCGCAAGTACGCGGCAAATTGCCTGGAAGTTATTGGTGTATTCGCCTTGGAAAGTTCGTTTGAAGCCTTATAAGTCCACTGTGGGATCGGTTGAGATAAATAGAGTTGAAATTACAATTTATTGGGACAATTATAAAAAAAACGTGTACACATTTTTGTAGCACATGACTAAATTCAAAAATACTAATGTAGTTCTCAAGAATCAATTAAATTGTATTAATAAAATACATATTAAAAAAATCATCCAGAAAACACATGCATTTGCATGACAATAGACAATCTAATTTCAAATTTAAATTGTTCATGTGAGTTTCATAAATCTCCAGAGATTTTAATTAACGCACATATACGTATCAGAGTCAGAAATATCGCCCACATAAATGTATTTATTATTTTAATAAAATTTGGAATTTTTGATACATTTTAAGCAATAAATAAAATTACTAAAGATGTATTCCTTTTTCTTTATTACTAATTTCAGGACTACCTGCATACAAGCATAATTAATTTTTAAAAATTTAAAAAAAAGGTTTGAGATATTTGGAGTTTCTACATAGACCATGTCGAAGAGGAACATATGACTGTTGGAATACAGTTGGGGAAGCAGTTTGCCAATGGAAAGTCAAAACTGCTTGGCATGCAGCTCACGCAAGCAGTTTAACAGCCACTGAACGAAATTGCAAATCGCAGCAGGAACGCCTGAAACCTTGAAAGCTTGCAGCCCAACTGTTTGCCGCTCTTCAAGCACCCGAAACACCCGAGCGAGCGACCGGCTCCAATCTCGTCCATTGGCGCCACCCACAGCCACAAAGTCCGGCAAGCTAAACGATTAAACGACTTCGTCTGATGTTCCAGTGACGGCGACAACGACGACGACAACGACGTCGGCACCCAGCTGAGAAAAAGCTACGAGGCGACAAATAAAAAAAAGCTCTGCTTTTAGTCGTTCCATGCGCAACTGTCGCCCTCCCTTACCCCCCATCCAAACTGTATCTCTGCCACAGTGTCGCCATTGAAGACGACCGCAGCCGAAGTTGAGCCGAGTGGAGCCGAGTGTTTCGCTCACAGTTGCAGCTGCGACGCTGGCGAAGTTCACGCTGAACGCTGGCACTATCATTGGCGTTTTAACTGTGGACGGTTGCTACTCGCATTCGCTGGCGGATTAACGGCACATAGATCTAAACAGATATATACATATATATATTTATATATATTATACATATATATTTATATATACATATATATATAGAGAGTGCTATTATGTACATGTCTGCGTAGAAAAAAGGAGGCTGAAAAAGCAGCGTTCAAGAAAATCCATCTGTATGTGTGTTGTTGTTGGTGCGCCGCTGCGAAAAATACAACAAATTTTCATGTATTTGCACAAAACGTTGGTTACATAAAAAAGAAAAAATATTCTCGAGGTGATGATGCAAAAGTGCCAAACGAAAATAATCTATCTCTCTCCGAAAAAAACGAAAAAAAAAAAAAAAAAAACGACTACAAAAAAAATATAAAGATTATGCAAAGTTTTCAACTGGTTTCCAAATAATTGCAATCTGAAAAGAAAAAATGAAAGACAGTTTCCATAGTGATTATATGAATAGCGTTGGCAACGTCGACGCCAAAGGCGACGCGTCGAGGACACTGTGACAGCCCCAGCAGCAAAAAGATATCCTTGTAAAACTTATATACATACCAAAATTCGATTTTTTTCCTGCTGGCCATTAAAAATAATATGGAATATTTTAATTAAACAAAACACAATTAAACAATGAAAAGACAAAGGAATTGAAATTCGTTAATAGTGGTGTAAAATATTACATAAATGTTAACTCGAAAAGTAACATAAATCTCACATAATGACACAATAAGCGGACTTCCAGACAACGCCTTTTGACTATAAATGTGAATTATTTCTGAATAGTTTCATTTTGAATCAGTGCATTCACTTGTGTAATCAATATGCTTATATAAACGTACTATAACCGTTGACAGTTCGGGTTATGGCCCACCCACGGGGCTAACACAAAGCCAGCAACTCAGTTTAAGCATAAAAATTCCGAAATTGCATTAAGTTCAGACACACACAAACACACTCACATTTGCAGTGTTTTATATGTGTGCAGGGCTAAATAACATTGCCTACTTTTGTGTGAAATGCCATGCCCCTTTTGCTAGACACTTGCCCAACCTTTTTTCTTTCGCCCGCCTTCTTCACATAGCCAAGAGACATATAGCCAAATAGTCACAGGCAGAGACATAGTCGTAGTCGTAGTCGTGGTCGTAGCCACCGCCACAGGCCGAGGCCATGCCTTCTTTGCCTCCTCGGACGCGTTGCGCAATGTTCGCTACCAAATGGCAGCGACGCCGCTGCGGACGTCGACGGCAACGTCGCCGGCGGCAGCGCTAAAAGTAAGTCAAGCAATGCGAATGCGTGAGAGCGTCGCTCGCGTCTGTCTGCATAACTGTGTTAGTGGGAAATAACAAAAGAAAACTCCAAAGAAAAAAATGCTCGAAAGGACACCCAAAAGACATATGAAAATTACATTTTCAATGATAAGCGTATAACATAATTATCATTAGCATATTCCTAAAATTTATTAAAACTTCTTTCCATACTCTGCTTTCTTGATCTGTTGTATGAGCAGCTGAGCTAGCGTATCTAATCATAGTTAGTCCGGCTGCTTTTTAGATGGAGAACGGGTTTCCCAAGGGCTGTTCTATCATTAAGCTGGCGCCCAGCTGTCAACTTTAATGGCATAGCCCATCTTAAAATGTTATTCCGTACAATTCCAAAGCTGCACCAAAAAACCTTCCAGCGCCTCTTCCAGCTTCTCCTCCTCTTCCACTTTCTCCCTCTCACCCTCCCTCATTGTCTCTCATTTGTGGCTGGCCTTTTAAGTACGCTCTCTCACTCGCAATCCGAATCTCTCTATCTCTGTGGTCTCACTGCGCACACTCTATTTAGCTTGGCCAGCTTTGGATGCTTTTCCACGCTCCTCGTTCGAGATTACATAACAGTTGGCAGAGTGTGTGGCTAAAATCGGTAGGCGACTGCAATTTGTTTTCACGTAAATGGCAAAAGAATTGACCAAATTAGCACAATTAATTAAGCAAAATTCATGGAAAATTCACAATAATTAACAGCGAGTGTGTTAAACTATTTATCAGTTGCCAGACTCGACTCTAAAGTGCACTTCTGACCACTTTTCCCAGTGTGTCCTTGTGGAAAAAGGCAACAACAGCTACAAGCACAGAGGCATATTAAGGAACTTTCTATGAATTTATTCCACCTCGGCCAAATGTATTTGTAACGTTTATATAAGCTGAAAAACGAACTATGATACAAATCAAATGTTTGAATTATATTGAGCACAATGGTTACATAAAAGAAGAGGATGACACTGATGAAAAATACGATGTGGAGATGAACGAATCTAAAATTTCAACTTTCAAGTTATATGTACAAAGTGACAATAAGCGTAAAGACATTTCTGAGAAGAAACTGAATATTATATTACAAGTGTGCGCATTTAATTAAAAGTTGCTAGAGGAACAGTTTGTTAACTTTCCCCCTTTTTGCTTACCTTACCACCTCCCAACAGGTGGTAAAGCAGCCAAAACTAGCACCAATTACTCATAATCGTAATTCTTATTTCTATTTCAGTAACCAAAATAAATTTTAGCGCAAATTTAACACAATACTGCTACGAACATTCAAAAAGCCCATTTAAAAATGTTGTACCAACGCAGTTGATTAAGACAAACACATAAAAAACCAAAACCAAACAAAACTAAATATAATAAATATAACAAAAAGAATAACCAAACCCAACACAAAATAAATAATAATTAATAAACGTATTCATAACAATAAGCGTTTAAGCGTTTAAGCCTAAGCATTAATAGTTTAAAACTAGTCTAACTGACAGACAGAGAGAGAGACACACTCAACCGAAACTGAACAGTACTTAAAAACAAAAAGAAACAAGCTCGAAAATGGCCGAAAAGAAAGTTGGTGAATACTATTCTCCGCCGCCAAAGATGGGCAAATGGGAGGGTTTCAGGAAATTCATATGGAACAGTGAAACTAGCCAATGCCTCGGACGCACCGGTTCCAGTTGGGGTAAGTACCAAAAAGCAACTAACAAAACCCTAGTTAAATTTAATATTAAAACCGAAATTCTTAATATTTCACATTAATTCCAATATTATAAAGTAAAAAATAAAGTAAATTTTACTTTTCTGATACATTTTTATGTTTTGTAACTATTACGTGGTGTTCAGTTCCTGTTTACATATCCGTCAACGGTCCTCAATGAAATCAATCAAATTGCGCATACGCCGCATATGCCGGAGGTGTGGTAATTGCTAGATTTTTGGGGGACATCCAAGGGCATATCTAGCTTGAAATTAACTCAGACTCGAAACTGATTCGAAATTTGATATTGTATTGATTTAAATTAATTATCGTTAAAATCTGACAAAATATTTCTCTATTGTAGCTCGTTATGAATCAAAAGTTTAAATATAATTGTTAAAACTTTATTTTTAATTAGATTATATTCTGATCCCTTTGTTATGGGGAAGTTAACTGATATGGAAGACAGTACATAGACACAGTCAAAGCTCGTACTTGCGAGTATTCGAGAAATAGACATACATATATATTTAATTTCAACCTTCGTGTTTACCCTCTTAATGCGTATCGATCCAGTGGGCTCATTTCGTATGCCATGCACAATAAAAAGTCACGTACTTTGAGCCAGCAAATTGCCTGCCAGTACTAAATATAGAAGCTAATATTGAAGAGCCCACAATTCATCCAGTGCACATGCGCTCAGTTCGTCAGTCAGTCAGTCAGTCAGATAGCGAATAGTTAGCCAAACAGTAGAAATAGTAAAATTTTCAATAGTAATAATTGTTGCTAACGATTGCATAAGAACTATATCAGTCCAAACTGGCAGCCCCATTCGAAAAGGGCTCGAGGCGTGTGCTTAGAATTGGACAACATTCCAAGTGGCCAATAACAGTACAACTCGCCTACTCTTACCACAATCAAATATGACTAATCGTTTGATTTCGTGTCTAAACGCCATGACAATGCTCAAAATATAAAATTGTCATAAATTTTTTATGGTCCGGACAAACGACAATAGGAAATAGAAGATACTCGCATAAACGGAGACAATTTGGAATTTATAATGAATTTAGGTTTTGTTGATTAGCGGCCTTACATAATGTATATATTATCATATCATTAAGATATTTATTTATGATCGCTGAAATTTGGTTAGCAGGCTATTGACACTAAAATAGGCTATTTATAAAAATATTATAAAATATAAGTCAAATTCTTTATTTAATGTAAATATCATTGAATTTTGTTTAAAAACTTAAAAGTAAGATTTACTCTTCAAATAAAACACAAAACTGATTTAGCGTATCTTTGCAACGAAGAACTGTATTTTAGAAAGTGATACTAAAAATTTAACCACCAAAGTCACGGTGAAAACATTTATACAAAGCTAGTAGTCGTTTACAGTTAGCTGTGACTTGAAAAAGAATAAACACGTCCAGCAGCAATCGCAGACAGAACTACGATTTGCCAAATAGCTAAGCGATTTCCATCAATTTATATCAAACGTGTTATTTGACTTTTTATTGATACGAGAATATTTAGGATTAGCCGCTGTCAGCTCCCTTAGTTTTTTTAGCTTTGATACTCCATCATTTAATTCTAGCTATTTCAGCTTCACTCCGTTCTGTTGAGCTGAGGCACGTGCTAGTTGGTGGTTTATTTTTAGCACTTTCCTTGGAGGGAGGTTAGTAATTTTTAATGGAATTCAATTTGTGATGCTGTCGTATCGCATGACAATATTGAAGTATTGATGCCATGGATGCTATGTGTATGTCATGCGATGCTCGGGACGGATTGTAAAGGTCAGTGGAAAACGATGAATGGGTAATTGCGAAATCATACTGAAATGGGCCAGCAATTGTTTTGAAAACCTATTATTAAATTGTTATGCATTACATGTACGAGTATCTTGCGAGTTCAGTAAATAGATTTCAGTCTTGTTCTAAGTAAGCCCTCGTAATTTACTCTTTTCTGTCAACACACCTTTTGTACAGAGTTCTTTTTCAATTGCCTATAACCCAGTTCAGTGGCAAAGGGTTAAGCGAAACCTGCACTATCATTCCGTGCAAAAAGAAGCAACTCAACAAAAATCAATTCTAGCCTCATTCGAAAGCATGTTGTACACAGTGGCAACGGGAATGACAACGGCAACGGCAACGACAAGTGGCGCCCAAAGCTTAGCGCCAAAAAGTGGGCGTGGACACAAAACGATTCAGCTTGGCATGGCACGAAACAGACTTTGCCTTGTTGTTGTTGTAGGTGTTGTTGTTGCTGCTGCTGTTGCTGTTGCATGATTGCTTTGTCTCTAACCTACTTAGTTGCAAGTTGTGTTGCTTCTTCAGTTAAACACTTAACACGCCCCCAAATGCAAACTCTCTTTTCCATTTTGCACTGACAAGTGTTGGTAAATACGTTTAGGGCTTGGGCCATATCTCTAGCCATGACAACCCATAATTCCCTTGCTTTTTGGGCTCTCCAACTTCTATGTAGCGTTCTATTTTTTAGAACTGTATAAATTGTAAGAATAAATTTGAGCTCTGATTTGAAAAAGTCAGCCAATTAATCTACTGAAAGGAAATTCATAAAACGACCCACCTGATATAATACAATGCATAATTTTCATCATCTTGTAAATAGCTTTCCAAAAGTCCAAAAGTTTTTCTTTTACCCTAACAAAGATTTAATTTTAATTTTTTTTTGTTAACCTGATTTTCATCATTTGATAAATGATGGGTTTGGCAACCATTCTATTTACAAAATAAATAAAAATTATTCATTTACATTATATACAAATATTTTCAATGATATGTATGTACTATATCTATCCAAATAACATTTTTTAAAATAGCAAAGTAAATTTAAAAAAAATAAAAAATTAAATGATAACTGGAAAAGTGTTACAGCTGCTTTGTAGAAATATGTAATTCAAAACTAGTTACACGTAGCTTTATTTAGTTAACAACTGTCAATGTTCTGACAACACATCAATTTCCGTTGTAAAATGCAACGAAATCAAAGCGAATCACAGTAGAAATGTTTCAATTGTTGCCCAGCAAACCAATTGAAAAACAATCATTTCAACCAGCCATTTGTCATGACATCAATGAGCTCAATTCGAGAAGACAGAAACATACGAGACACATTTTTTTCATCGAGGCCCTCACAATTTACACTGACCCATCAAATTGAGCGGCGTGCTAAATAATGTGCCAAAATTCAAGGCATACGAATTTATCAGATGGGCCCTGATAGGTCCACATGTTGCTGACCTCCATAAGCTGGCGGTCTGTTAAATGGTTTGCACTGGAAAAACAATTATTCAATCGACACTCCAATTAGCATGCGGTTCACAAGCCGATTGCATAAGTACATTTTAATGAGCTCAAGATTTTCTTTTTCTTTTTTCTCATCTCGATCAGCTAGTTCTTTGAGCCAAAGATGCAGAAGAAATTGCAACAGTACAACAGGAAAACAAGTTTTAAATTGAAAAACTTTCGATGTGCCTAATTGAAAAACAATTAAGAAAATCTTCTGAAAGCTCTGTGGTTGTTGTCGACTGAGATATACTCTGCAAACAGAAAGATTGTTTTTATGTGACCTATTATTTCCTGAGGGCCAAATCGATAGTTTTTCATAATTATTTTTATTTTTTCAAATGATAAGAATGAATACTTTATATGAATTACATAAATTTTCAAGCTGGGATTTGTCAAATTTGTAACAGCTCAAAGTTTAATTTTTAATATTTGAAATATCAATAATGTTTATTTTTGATTATACATTATGTTTAAATATTTTACAAATTGTGATCAAACTTTTCATTGAAATTTTTAATTATAAATTAAAACAAGTTAATAATTATTAAATTTTATCAACAAATTTGGTAATTTTCTTATCTATGCGGCAACTCTTGAATTTGAAAATTGTATTAAATAGAGGGTATTTTATAATGAATTTTAGTGAACGAATTTTTTGTGGGTCTCTTCTATTTTTTTTAATGGAATTTTTAAATTTTTAATGCAAAATGAGCTTTTGCATGGTTGCTTTGTGCATTTTCCATTGAAAATATCAAAACTAGCAGAGACCCCCTAAAAATTGTTTCACCAAAATTCATTATAAATCGCCCTCTATTTAATACAATTTTTTTTTTTATTGAAGAGTTGCCGTATAGATAAGAAAATTATCACAAATTTAAACATTATTTTGTTAAACAAGGTCCGATTTTTAAGAGAATATATTGAGAAAAGAACTAAAACTACTTTTTAAGTAATTGAAAACGTCAATAAATTTTAAATTTACTTTTATTGTATTCTCTCTTCTGTCTCTTCTGATAGCCAAAAAGAAATGATAATTATATTATCAATGCTAGTATCTCCTTTTTCAACTTTTAGGAATTTCCGTTTACACAATCGTGTATATATCCTTTTATAAATAGGCGTCGGTGTGTGTGTAAGTGCTTTTGTGCAACATAACCCGGGGTGCTGTAAATCCTGACGTTGACAGTTGTATTTTCTGCTCCATTTTACTGGTAATTTTTCCGTTTTTTTATGTGACAGCTGCTGTGTATGTATTTGTGTGTGCATGTAATTTTCTTGTTTTCCTGCAACTGTCAAAATTTCCACAGAGTACGGGGCCCCCGCTGCACCAACAGAAAGGTAAAATTGAAACTGAAATTAAAAAAAAGGAGGAAGAAATGGCCGCAATTCATTGGAGTGTATGTGTATGGTATGTAAATACAGTATGCAGCTGAAACACACACTTGCAGATAACGCATTCACACACATACAGCACAGACACAAGCATTTACCAATACAAGTGCAGTTCGTTACAATTTTGCGGCAGCTGTGCAAATGGCAAAGTTCAGGCGAGAGACCTACAAAGCTAAAAGGAGAAACCAGAGAGAGGGAACGAGAGAGAGAGCAGCATGAGAGAGCCCAAGATAGAGAGAGAGAACGAAGGCGAACGAGCGAGCAAAGTGTCGTGCAGTCAGAGAGTCCGCGCACAGTGCTGCGTATACTTAATGTGCCACTAAGACCTGCCAGGTGCTCAACCGCACACACTCACATACTAACACATACTCTCACACACTCACACAAAGCCACACGCAGTGCAAAGAGTAAAAAAAGCTGGCGTAAATCAATCGGATTTTAAGGCAGACCTCACTTAACCAAACTGAAGCCGGGGAAGGTAACGCTGAGTCGAGCCGCCGCCTGGCAACAAAATCTATAAATCAAATCAAGCAAAAAAGGCTCATTTACCTTTTTCACACTGATTTTTATGACATGTCATGATGTAAAATGTGTGAAGAGTGCTGGTTAAAATGTCCTGAAATATATTCCATTATGCCTACATACATATATAAGAATCTGTTATATAAATAAACATGTACATATAAAACTATGAACTGATTTAACACAATTAAGTTCTTATTAAATTTTAATTGTTATTTGGTCCAAGCAAGAAAATATCAAAAATTTATATTTAGTTTAACTCTTGTTAAACTCAGCGAGCGTACTCATATGTAGAATAAGTGCGTCTCTCTGGATATGTTAAAATAGTGTACTTTTCAGGGGTATCTTTCTACATTTAATTATTATGATACCATCATAGTATCACTCGCTTCTATAATGGTTTTATTATAAAAAAACTGATAATCATTTTGGATCTCAATATAATTAAATAAAATACGATATGAGGTCTTTCGCATTTAAAAATATATTTATTAAATAATAAATTCAATTGAATACATATACATACTGTGGCTTATAGGTAAACCTTCCTTATATTTAATCATAATATCAAAACTGCTTGAAATTCGATTGGGGTGTTAAAGAAATCTGTGACTGATAAACTCTGTGGGCTGATAAAGGACGCATCTACTTATTTCTTATCTAATCGAGCTGACTAAATTTGTTGAGATTTTATTTGTATCTGTAATATTTACAATCTGTAGTAATACAGGGTATCTTCAAATAGCACAGCTAAAAAAAAAACAAGTCCGCGCGACAGCTTCAGTATCGTCTCTTATTACATCCTTTGTCGTCCCTTTGACATCTTCCGCAAAACCCCAGCCACATTTCGCAGTACCAAAAACCACAGCGACCGCTGAAACCAGAGAAACCAGCTCGTTAAGTGCAGAAATACACTCAAGCATACACACACGCACACACACAAATGCATACATAAATGCCACTTGGAACTACAATAAGAAAATGTAGAATAAAAAGCACAACCAACTGCAAAGGAGACTCTCGTTTCTGGCCTCTCGTTCCTCATTTCACGGCTTCCTTTGGCGCCACAGCCCAGAAGAGCTTGAAGTTAGCTTCAGTGTTGCCATGCAAACCTGATTTTTATTTAACTGCTTACAAATAACGTAAGTAAATTACGTAAGGCTTTCCATTGCGTTACTCTGTTTTCCGTTTTCAATTTGAACGCCTCAATTGACATGGGAACTGAGCGTCTTTAATTGCATTTGCAATTCTAAGCAAGAGCATAAACATTAATTACAACTCTGGGCAGCTCAAATTATCACTCATATAAAGATTAGCTTAGATAATAAAAACAAGAAAAATTATAAGTGACTATTTAAAATGTTTTCATATATCGTATTCAGATACTAAATTTCCAAGAAGAAAGAAAGTCCTGTTTTTGACAATCACTGTGCGAACTGTCATGACATTAAATAACGCAACTTATGTTTTTTTTTACTTCTGTTTTTTACGTCTGCAGTTATATATTTCTCTATAGATATGTATATGAGTGTATGTATATGGCCATGAGCCTTCTTTGCTAGTGAGAGAAGGAAGAGACTGCATCTCAAATAGCTTGTTGGGCAGAATTGTTAAGGCGCATGCGCCATTTTGTATTGCCAATACCTACCAACATGCCTACTAATTGACCATGAGAAGAATTAATGTTGCCAGCATTTTCAAGAAGTCTTGAAATCTAACGTGTTTCATATATACAAATGAGGAAATACGCTCAAGTGTCCGGTTTATTTTCATGATTGATGAGAGCATGGAGCTAAGTCTAATATAATATTTTGGGCTCTTATGTAAAACGGCTACAAACTGAAATAAATTACTTTAAATTAATATACTTGATTTTATTAGGCTCAAGACAAATGATTTTATAATTTTAAACTATTGGTTATTTATCATATCATTTAACTATTTTATTTACATATTTCCATTATTCCATTCTTGTTTCTTTAGTTCACACGATTCACACAGCTCTCACAGAGTAGCCTATGATTAATGGCTTTACAAATTATGACAATGTCAATGTCAATTCCAACACACTCGTATATCTGTCTTCATAAATTATTTCATTTATGAGTAAAGACCGCAGCATGCTCCCGGCCGCATGGCGTATATGTAATTTAGTTGAGTTAATTTAAGCACTTCCATCGACAATCCAAAGCAATCCAAATTTATCCATTTTAAATTAAAAGCGTTACCAAAAAAATAACTGAGATAAACTAAGAGCGAACGACAGTAAGAGAGCTGCTGGAGATGAGACCGGAAAAAAAGAGAACAAGGATATTGGAAAAGTCACTTTCTATTACATAGAGCCCGGCGACCTTTTAATCACTCTCAATTATAAAACAGAAATGTCAGAATGACAAACCAGTCAACTCGCAGTACAAGGGTATTGGTTGCACACACACCCGCACCCCCACACCCAAAAAACTCTGGTCCACCCCCTTCAAACTTGCAGCTAGTGCCAAGAAAATGTCAAATGTCGTGCATTGTGTAACCTGCGTGAAGTGGAGTGGGGACACAAAGGAAAATCGTGGCAGACAGAGAGCTATCGTGTAGCCAGCCCGAAATAGCTCAACTGCCAATTAGCCAAGGGCACAAACGACAACTTTTTTGCAGATACTTTATCTACGAATATATGTACTAGGACCTTTAAACAAAAGCATCTCTACAAATATGGAAAACAATTAAAGATTTGTTACATAAAATACTACAAAAGAAGACTAAAGTGTAGGCAAAAGGCAGTACATTTTGATCAGCTTCAAACACAGATATCAAATTAAAAATTGTATAATTTAATTATGTCAAGATATAAAACACCCACATGAATTTTGTGCCTCAAAAGCCACAACTTTTGATTATGTGGCGCATAAAATATTTATGCCACATTGTGGTCAATATAAAAACTGTATTAATTACTTTCAACCTAATTAATTGTCTAAGCAATTTAATTTGAGTTTTGTGCCAACTAATATATTAATTCTGACTTTTATTTCTCTTTCTTGCAGCAAAAATTTTACTTTTCTATATTATATTCTATGCGGCGTTAACCGGATTCTTTGCTGCCATATTTGCGGTGTTTTATCAAACACTGGAGGCTGATAAACCGAAATGGATGCTTAGCGATGGAATAATTGGATCGAACCCAGGTGAGCACAATTAATTTAATAATAAGTTATAAATGTAAGATGAACTTTAAATTATAAAAAATTACCAATCAGATGAATGTTACATGTTTGGAATTTTTACCTGAAAATTTATGTAATGTTAAGTGTTAACGCTTAAAAACAATTATTAAAACACTTAAATTAACTCGTCAAAAATAACAGTATTTTTCTAAACTTTCCTCGCTTTCTGAAGCAACCACTCGCCACTTATTCAATCCATTCACAATTTGCACATACGAGGGCAAATAAATTTAAGGGATTGACATACCCAGCTCATAAACAAAAATACATATACAAATATAACACTAAAAATCCCAAAGGCCTAAGACACGCCTTTGAATATATAATATACGATTAAAACGCTGTTAATTTAATTAACTAAATGGACTCGAAATGTTGTAGAAAGAAGGACGAAATTGATTACAGCATTATATTCGTTTCTCTTATTTACAGGACTTGGCTTTCGTCCAATGCCACCAGAGGCGAATGTTGAGAGCACTTTAGTTTGGTACGAATCATCGAAAAAAGACAACTATCAGTATTGGGTTGATGAAACTCAACGATTTCTGAAATGTAAGTACTGTAGATATGTAGATTTATAATATAATTTTAAATAATTATTTGTTTGACGGAAAACTTAAGATTTTTTGAACACAATTTTTTTTTTTGAAGCAGGCTGAATGTTCTTTTTTATGTATTTATTATTAATTTGAATAATTTATTTACATACATACATTTGTTTTTTTGCCAATAAACGTTACCAAAGATCACAGTAAGTGAACGGAATTTGCTTTGAAGTTTTCAAAATCCCGAGTACTTATTGCTAAAACTGCTAACTTTAGTTTTGAGAGTCAAGTCCAAGTTACAGATTAAAATATATACTTGAGTTAAGCTAATTAAATTGATTTTTTTTTTTAAATATATTTAATGTGCATAGCCTATGATGACATACCCAAGAAGAATCACGTGAACTGTTCATTCGAGAATCTGCCCAAGAACGGCAATGTCTGTGGCGTTGAGGTTCACAGTTTTGCGCCCTGCACTATCGATAATAACTTTGGTTATCACGTCGCCAGACCCTGCATATTCCTAAAGCTAAACAAGGTTAGTTCCTTGCAATATTATTGAATGATTTTATATTGATAAATTTGTGAATTTAGATCTATAATTGGGTACCAGAAATTTACAACGATTCAACAAAATTGCCCGCTCACATGCCCGAGGAGTTGAAGCAGCACATTAAGCAAAAGCAGACCCTACGACCAAATGAGGTAAACTTGCTTCTATCCACTGATCACTTCTTATCAACATAATAATCTGAACCTTGTTTGTTTTTATTTTATTTAGACTAATGTTGTTTGGGTATCGTGTGAGGGAGAAAATCCTGCCGATGTTGAGAACATTAAGGCACGCGATTATTATCCCCGCATGGGTTTCCCCCATTATTACTTCCCATACCAAAATAATGAAGGCTACATTCCGCCAATTGTTGCTGTTCAATTTACCGTTGAGAGTAAGTAGCTCATTATCTTGCAAATATTCTTTTAATGATTACACATTCTTCAATATACGAATTTTTACATGGCTTTTATTTATATTATGAAAGAAGAACTCTCTTGGTTTGTGGTTAATAGGTCGGAATATGTAGAACAAGAGAATTACAATCATTTAAAAGTTTTGTTCTCCATACTGAGGTATGCAGGAAACAGGAAAGCACCTACAAAGCATAATTGTCTCGAATTAAAGTCAAACTCACACCAAATGTAAGAGCTCCGAATAACCATCCGTTTAGTCCTCTATCATGACAAAGGAGCTGCAAGCGACCCGAATTCCGCACATCAAGAAACAAAAAATCCGAACAGAGACAAAGCTAAAATACCAACAAACCCAATTTTACGGAACAATAAGCTTTAATAGAGAGCCTCAGGGCTTTGAATGCGTAAAGAAGAATGAAGTTGAATGAAAAGCATATGGAACGGGGAATAAAATTCACTAAACATTCAGAACGGATGACTTTCACTGAGTAATTGTTATTTTGCAAAGCAATTAATTCGCTTCTTTGAGTAAATTTTTAATGGGAATGAAGAGTGAATATGAAGAAATAGGAAAAATAAGAATAAGAAAATCTGTAATAATTCGAAAAATGAGACTCGGTGCAGCATAGAAGCAATGTGGTGAAGCATACGAGTATACTTAGGAAATTTAAATATATAACAATTCTTTGACAATTGACACTTCATTTTTCTCTTTTTTATCATCGCTAGCCGGCGTCTTGATCAACATTGAGTGCAAAGCCTGGGCTCATAACATCAAACACGATCGCTCGGATAGGAGAGGATCCGTCCACTTTGAGTTAATGGTCGACTAAGAGAAACGCAATGGGACAGTGTCATAATATAGCTACGCAAGCTTCAAAGAACAGCAACAGGAAGGAGGTACATCAAGAAAGTGGAATGAAGGAAGGAAGGAAGGATGTTCAGAGGAAAAACTGGATCCGCTGAGGGATGCATGTGGAGACGGCTCGAAATAGGCATACAAAAAATGCAGATTAAGATGAAAGTTAAGCAAGTCACGTTAAAAAACATAAAAAAGTGACAAACCACACACACACAAAACAAGTAGCAGCAAGCAGAAAAAAAACAAAAGCAAAGATAATGCTAAAGCAAGATAATAACGAAAAGTAAATACAGCAACAACCAAAGAAAAAGCAAACCCAAACAGAGCAAGTACAATGAATATAAACGAAGACAAAAAATAATAAAAATAACATTACCAAATCTAGCGCTAGAATGCTAAAACTACCCAACGCTAGCAAGACGCCCCACAGACACATACACAGCATACTCCTCGCACACACAGACGACTAACAAAAACATAATTGTGTTAGGAGAATTTTGTCTAGTTAAGAATTCAGGCGAAATGGCAAATGGTCAAAATTAGAGCAAGTCGAAATAACTTAGCGCAAGTATGACATTAGAGCAAGAAAAGAAAGGAAACAAAGGAATAAATAAAAACTAATTGTTGTTATCAAAATCTGACTTTGTTTTTGGTGTAATTTAATAAGGATATAATCGACATAACAGCGCAGCGAAGGAATCATAAACGAATGGAATGCAGCAACTGTTCTGAATTGAATGAGAAACGTGTTAAATACATAAAAGGCAATCATTCGTATTTATGGTAATTAAACGAATGCTTATATACATAAAAACAAAAACTGCAATACAATAAGAGAATAGAATCGGAACGCATAAAGAAACCGGAATTCATACCGGCAGAATTGCGTACATGAGGATCATGACCCAAAAACCAGAAAAACCGAATAGAATTTGCTAGAATTCATTATAAATTTTGAACAGGCGGCATGGAATCCCATAAACAGCAATGAGCAAATTCATAAAGAAATGCATAACTACTCAATTTCTAGTGCAAAAAAGCATAGACTGTAGATTAAAAGAAAGTAAATTGAAACAAAACAAAGACAAGTGAATGAAGAGAATCAACTGCAAGTGCAAAGCAAAAGAAAAAGAAATACATGGCGCAGAACATTTGATACAACACAAAATAAACAAAAGCATGTAAGTGCAAAGAAAAACCACAACACATTTAAAATTAATACTCTTCACTTATCATGAAAAAATAACAAAAGAAGGATAAAACATAAAGTAATCAAGCTCACAATGTGAAACTTGCATGAAATTAAAAAATATACCAAAAAACAAAAAAAAAAAATAAAATATAAATAAACAAACTGAGGCAAAACCGATAAATATAGCTGAGAGTAAAGTACAGAGTAACTGGTTACAAGCAGAACAGCAAGAGTACATAAAATTAAGAGACATTATGTATACAAAAGAATCCCAAAGAAAAGAAGAAATAATAATAAAACGAACTAAAATAACCAGAAAACCCTACCGTTTCGACATAACATTTTTAACAACCATCTCTGAGCAGGACGTAGAGCCAGAACACAGGGGCGATCCACTCAAAAGACCCGAAAAACCAACTGCATATCCGAAAGACAGAAAAATTGCAAGAATATGAGAGGCAAAAGCTGCAATTTCCACATCAGATCCAAACACTCCCTCCCATACACTATGTACGACACTTTCAAAATAGTTGGATTTTTTTTTGGATTTCTCTTTTGTAAACATTTTATTTTCGAGACTTATTTTAATGTCAAATGCTACTTTAGTTTCTAATTTTCTGAATTTATTGTAAGCACAACATCATATATAGGCCTCAGCAAACTTAATAACTTTCTCACTTTCTCGAGACCTCTGCCCACCCCCCATAAAAAAAACCAAAAAAAAAATATAAGAAATTAAAAAAACCATAAAAACGAATAAAAAGCTAAATCTCTTAAATGGCATACTAAGCTTTATAACTAACCCCCTTTTACCATCCACTTAACTAGTGCTAGTCTAAGGTGTAAGAAGCAGATAAAGAAAAACCAATCCCAACCAAAAAAAAAAAAAAAACAACAAAATAATTAAAAAATTAAACATGAAATGTTATAAAGTTTTGCTACAGATGAAGCAGTCTCTAAATAATAGTTTAATGGAAAATGTTATACTTAAATATATATTATAAATATATTATTAACAAAAACAAATACTTTTATTAAATGAATTTAAAAGTAATGCAAATAATAGGAAAATTCGGGTTGAATTTCCCCAAATAAAAATGGGCTCCCCTGATCATCGGAAACTAGTACTTTTAAATGCATAAACCTTTTCAAACATTTTTACAACCTTTTTTTCCTAGATTTCCTATCAATTTTATAATTGTTTTCACAAAATCCATAATTATTTCAACATAAACTGTAAAAATCAAGCATAATATTAAATAAAAAGTCCAAAAGTTCCGTACATATTTCGATCTAGTTAATTTTAAACTTTTAGCTACTTTTAATTTTCTGAATTGAGAATTCCACAAGCAAACCAATAACATGTTTGCTACATAGTTTTCGAAAAAATTTTCTAGTGCATGTTTTCCTATAAAAAAAGCAAATTACAAAAAGCAAAACTAAGAAATTAGTTAAGTAGTGAAAATGCTGCAGTTGCATTAAGCAAATTATGTAAACACGAGTTGTGAGATCACTCAATTTTTTGATGCAGTCGAGGGCAGCTTTAAAACTTAAGAATAAATGAATTAAAGGATCCCATAGCTATTGGCGAATTATATTAAATTGAATTGTTTTGTTTTTAACCAGAATTTCTACGCACAAAATTTCACTTCAACAATTTTTTTCGACCGGGTAAAGTGTGTTCCCAAAACCGCCGATAAATATTAGTAGTTTATATAGGGTAACAAAAGCTATAAAAAAATATAATATTTGAAAAAAATATTAAATAATATATATAAATATAAAAACTGCCAAGTAAATGTTTGACCCTCTAGCGCGAGTATTCAAATTTTCAAATATTTATGTAGAAAAATTGGCTTTAGAATTTTTCAATTTCAATTGAATTCATTAGATATCGGCAAATTAATACTTATTTGCACGAAATGCTTGCAGATCCAAAATGTTGCATACTTTGTTGCACGATGTATTAGCATGCGGCAACTACTAGAACACACTTGAAAAACATATTTAACAAGAATATATATATGTATAAACTGCCATTTTTTACACCAAGTGTACGGAAAAAAACCAAAGAAACTAACACGATTCATGTGACTCTTTTGTGTGTAAACAAACAACTTACGTAATCAGCACAAGGCAACTACAATAAATGTTCAACGATTCTTAAAACGCAACTTTTCATTTATTTAACAAATTCTTTAAAAAAAAACACACAAACTACAATTAAATATGCTTACAGCTTTGAAAAACTTCGAAAGAAAGGTGCTGCTACTATTTCTGTGGCCAGTTTTGAAACTGGTCTTAGCAAATTCATTTTCAAAATGTGGCAGATGTTTATTTGAAATTGTTTGACCAACTTAATAAACTAGTTCAAAGTTGAAAATTGACTATGGATTGTACTGAGAGAACTATTCAGATAGTTCGTTTAGTTGCAATTCATTAGATTATTCAAATCTACTCAAGTTGCCACGACACGACTGAGTATTCATGATAGACAGAAAACACTGCCACGCCCAAACACATTTTGGCATGTATTCGAAAGATTCCAACTGAAGAAAAGCATAAAGTATGCAATTTTTGGATCATTATTTGCCCGAGACCTCTCTGACAACGCGTGCAAACAGCAGCGAATAATTAAAACAAAATACAAAAACAAACAAAAGAATGTTTTAGAAAAACGTAAAAAAAAAAAAAAAAAAAAAAAAATAATAGCTGCGAAATTTGTTGACCTAATTTGCAATCCCATTTGGTTGGAACAACTAAGAAACACAAGTAAGAAAAATTATTTATTATTTAAATAATGAAATATGTATAAAATTAAGATATGTAACATTACGGTATACAAATATGTATGCATATGTTATATAAATGGTAAAAAGATGAAAATAAATGCAGCATGTAAACTATACCTAAGTACGATTAATGCATATTTTCATTTAAATAATAATAAACCAAAAATGTTAAGCCATGTGTTTAAAGAAAATCCATCTAAAAATCTATACTTTTGTTCACAAAACACCAGAAGAGAACCTTTGATTGCTTTCCAAAATAGTAGTGAGCTGAGCAAATTGAAATTGTAGTTGAATTTTCAAAATAACATTTTTAATAAATGCGAACTGCAGCAAAACAGTTGCAGTTAGTGAAAGAACGAATCAATAATAAAAACACATTTCATTTGCTCTAGTTTTTTGACATTTATTTAAAGTGAAACCAAATAAAAAAAAAAACCGAACATAATTGCTTTAATTTAGATTTAAAAATAAAATAAATTATAGATAAAAGAAAACATTCACAAAAAAAACAAAAAAAAAATAAAGAAATCATGGTAAAATATAAAAGTATATTTATGTGTAACAAAATGATGAAAAACAAATACTGCTTTTGTATTGTTTAAGTTTAACTATAAATCAATGACAAAGTTTAAATATAGATAAAAAAAAAAAAAACATAAGATGTAATATTAAAATGAACTTACAACAAAATGTAACTGAACATCAACAAGAACAAGAGCAACAAAACAAGAACAACAACAACAACAGCAGAAAGCTTCATAAACAATGATAATGTCATGTATGAGTAACAAAAACGAGAAACTGTTTGAAAAATTTTACTGAATTCAATAAAAATATTATGTTGATATGGAATTAAGTAATTCCAAATAAACAAAACGAAACTGTTTTTTTTATATACATAGACAATCAATAGTTAAACTTCGCTTTGGAAAGCATTTGAGAAAATTTGTCATTTAAATTTTTATTTTGAAGCAATGTCAATGGGTTTATTTAAGCCAGTGTATGGGAGTCGGTCATATTTGAATTTAACTGTCAATAACAGTCTCTAACCCTACTGTTATCGTAACAGAACCAAAATGAGCAACACACTTTTAGCAGTGCACACTGGTTCCGCTTGTATGGATCAGCGGCCAAAAATACTTTTAATGGAGATAGCGGCTGAAATTTTTAACCAATGCACATTGGCCGATTTGACGATTTTTCTGGCATAAAGTCAAAAAATGTATGGTAGTACATATTTTTAAAATGTGATTTTATTTATTGAATGTTAACACTTCAGTTAGATTAAAAAATATTGCTTTTTGGGCTGGGTGGCAACTCTGTAAAGCCAGCTGTTTTGTAAAAGCACATGCTTTTGAAAATTGACCCGCTAATACATTAAGTTTCAAGCGTAAATTAAGAGGCAAAGCTTCAATAAAAACAGTCAAATTAAATATGGAAAATAATGCTCACAGTATGTACACAAATTGGTTGTAACATGTAAAATTTGTGTTTAGTTGTTGTTGTCTACTGTTTTTTTTAATGTGTTTTTAAGCGTAGTACGCTCTAGCTGAACGCATTTTGGACGCTCGAAATGTTCGATGTTTTGAAATCCGGCCTTACAAACTTCAGTGTGACAGCATAATACCAAAAATCACTAAAAAGTTGCTGTGGTCACACTGCTGCGTCCGCTGTGCACAACAAACAAATAAATAACATTGAGCACAACAAAACAGAGAAAATTGACCAAATAGACATGATGAGAGAAGTGGCCGCGACTAAAACCCTAATTATTAAATTAAAAATTATTAATTATATAAATCGGATCAATATGTTTTTTGTCCGCCAAATCTCACAATATTGGCCTCTGTTGCACCTCTTCAATCAGTCTAATTCGCTCTTTGTATTCAAAGATCTCAAATCGGCTTTTATTTTGCTCCTTGTTGGTCGCCATTTCTGTTCAAAAAGATTTCGACTAGTCAAAACAACGATTCAATCGATGTTTTGAAAGGTAAAAAAAAAGC
>JBAMBJ010003599.1:0-21064 GCA_037043495.1 Drosophila recens
TGCCTGCACAGCCCTGTCCACGCCGCCAGCTCTGGCACATGCAACCTTGCAGAGCGAACCTGCTCATCTCGCGGGATTAACTATGTCGAGGCTGTTCTTCTGCTCGGCATCAACAAAGGCTCCGTTGATGAAGAGTTGAGTGGGAATGTTAATCTTCCGCTTGTTGGCTTCGAGGAGGAATCCCTCGAAGTCCACCTTCCGTGCTCCAGAGTCACCGCTTCCTTGACGCAGTGCTCTGACGAGGAGGTCGACGAACTCCTCAAAAACTGGAGCCATGAAGACATGTTCATTCTCCAGAGGAACATCGAAGGCGTCCTTCACTTCCTCCACCAAACGAACAACATCCATTGATCCTGCACCTGCGGCAAAGAAGTCCGTAGATCCTTCGATGGGCTCCTTAAGGATGGCCTGCCAAATGGAAGCCAACTGTGTCTTCTTGGCCAGTTCATCTTCTGTAAAGTCTGAAATGGGCTTCTGCTCCGCCTGCTTGAACCAATCGGAGGCATTGATCATCTTCGAGCCTCGCTTGATGCGCTTGATGTTTACAAAGGCTCCATCTGTGCCCTCGATCAGGAGTCCCCCCTCATGCACCCAGGCGGGCTTGGACAGACCCTTCACTTTCAGAGGATGTCCATCCTGGACAGGTCCGGCGGAGTACAGATGAGCACCGAAGAAGCGAACTTGTTCCTCAGCTCCATCTGACGAAATGACAGTGGCAATGGCTCCGGGAACGGAGTCCAAGCCCCTCACAAAGTTCCAAATGCGCTCCGCGGATTGCTGAAGATTTAGCAACTGATTATCCGCCTTGAACATGGCAGCATCGTAGGTGGCACCCTCGCTCGTTTGAATGATCTTGGGAGCTGTTCCCTTAGCTACCATGTCAACAGCAACTCCCATTGCTTTGACGCCCTCGGGGTACAGGAATCTCTTATATATGGTGTCCAGAGTGTCAGTGGGTTCCAAGTTTGTCTGTCGTGTTAGGAGTATCGGTCCAGTATCGAGTCCATCATCAGCCCAGAAGATGCTGAAGCCCGCGATTTCATCACCCTACATTTAAAGCAATAATAAGCTTCTCTTCAATATATTTGCCCATTCTAAAATGTTACCTCGATGAGAGTCCAGGAAATTGCACTGGCACCACGGTGCCTAGGCAAAACAGAAGGATGATAGCAAATGCTTCCCAAGGGAGCACCGTCAATCACTTCCATGGGTATAAACTGCGAGCAGTAGGGCAGAACATTGAGAGTCGCTCCCACCGATTTGTACTGCTCGATCACCTCGGGAATTGCGATTCCCTTGCGCCGCCAGCCCGAGAATTTGAAGACGGGTATATTATGATTCGCCGCTGTCGTCGCCAAAATGTCTTCGCGACTTCCCTTATCGGGAATGGTGAAGACTCCAACGATTTTAATGTTTGAGCGCTCCAAGAGAAGTTCCAGTACATCGGCGGCAAAGTTGCTCTGACCAATAATGGCAATTTTTAGATCGAGCTGCGATTAAAAATAAAAATATCATATTTTGATGTATTTTGTACGTTTTATTTTTATCTATATTTTAAAATTTTTAAAGCACTAACATTTCGATTCCGAGCAACTGCAGATTGTGACACGTAATCAAAAGTAATCGAATTTCTTTCCAATCAATCATATGCAGCTGTACATTCAGCATTTAAATTATGTTTTGACTGTGTATATATGCTAAACAATAGCATTGGAATTTCTACATTTTAAATGAGCACATCAAGCAGTGATAAACCATAGTCCGTTACCCTGCTTGCAAGTGACCGCAAGCAGTGAGCGGGCAAGCAGTGTTGCGTTCACTGGCTATCACATAATCTAATTGGAATTGCAGGGAAAAATTCAATTGACTTTTATTAAGTCAAAGCAGGGCATCCACAGTAGAATTTTGTTTGTCGATCGTGTTGTGTTTGACAAAAGTTTGCATGTGGATATCTATGTTCGAAACCAAATTTGTGTTCGTCGGTCTTGTTTGTGAGGAATAGAGCTGTTTCTATCTTGCGTGTGTTCGTGTGTTCGACAAAAAAATTCTACTGTGGATACCCTGCTTAAGTATATCCCCAAATATTTTTTTAAAAGGCAATCAATTTCTATCAAAACAAATACAGTTGAACTACCCTAACTCGAATCACCATTATCCAAAGAAAAGCTTCGAGTTATGGAGATAATCGACTTATAGAGTTATTTTTCTTAAGTTTATTTATTTTACTGCCACTTATTTATTTCGAATTAGAGAGAAATTCGAGCGATGGAGGTTCAACTATATTGCAAATATTTAACTATTTTTATTTAAATCAAAAAATCAAATTTTCGATACTCTTTTTAGGTTATTTTAATAAAATATTTACTAACAGCCATATTTTTCCAGTGATCGCCTTATTCACACTTTTAAAACTAATGTCACAGTTGAATTTATTTTTATTTTTTTTTAATCCAAATGGGAACAATTGTCCCTACAATATATCACTTTTATTTTGTGTGTCAATTAAGCACTAAAGCAGCCGAACTACTTCTAATAACTGAGTGTCAATGAACATGCCCCAGTCGTATTTATACCTAGCTGCCTCATTATTATCAGCTGACGAGTAGCTCAAAAAAAAATTTATAAAAAAGCAATGCATACACCAACTGCGCTGCTCTTTCGAAACATGAATACATATACTTTTACTTTTCCAATAATTAAGTAAAATAAAATATAAAAAGCCAGGCATATTGCTTATCAGCACTGCAGGCGTGAGGCAAAGCTAAACAAAACTTTGATAAGCATGATGATTTGGCATGATCAGAGATTTGTGGGCCGGTTTTTTTGTTAGACTCCACTGGCCGGAGGGCAACATGAAATTTGGTACCAAAAATAGTATTTCAATATATAATTTTGATTCACTTAAGTAATTACATCAGTTGTATTCAGATCGAATTACAACAATTTCTAAGAATCGCTGGGAATGCGTATCATATTTAGAAATTAAAACTGACCCAGTAATATTGAATATAGATCGACTGAAAGCTGTGTAAAACATACATGTCAGGTTTAAACTAGTTATTGGGGAAGTAATCTGATAACCAGAAAAGGGTCAGTCAAGGGCAGCTGAACGATAAGAATAATTGTACATTACACACATGCTGTGTATTATTTTTTTTATTAATTGAGGTATAGTCTAGACCCAGCTCAATTGTGAATCTGTGTAATGTGTGATTAACTTAGAAATTTATCAAATTGTCAGTATATTTTTAATAAGACAAAGAATAAAACTATATCATGTACAAATAATATTAAAAAGAATATCTGAAATGCAATAAAATTGTAAATAATGTAATATCATTTCAAATTTCCAGTTCTTATAAAGCTTAAATATATTTTTCATTAATTTCATTAAATTTTAACTATAATGATAAATTGTAAAAGCGAATTAAAAATATATTACGAAGGTTAATCGTGTTTAAAGTAGCAATCAAGCCATCCAATTTGAGCAAAGCCTTTTTCCATTGACACCATTATTAATTAGCATAATTATTTAATTAAATTGCAAATAGATAATCTATTAACTGGACATGGACTATGGTAAAAAATTTCCTTTAGTAGTCTCTTCTTGTACTTCATTCGATTGACATGCTTTACGGTCTACAGCGGTACCTAAAATACTTTGCTGTTTTGGGTCTGGTTCCCTGGACCGAGAAAGGTCCACAGCAGCTGTTGCAAAAGATCTATACCACAGCCATAGTAGCAATAAATATCGGAGTGGCCTTCTATAATGTGGTGTACACGCCAATTGAAGGGGATCTACCAGTATCGATGCTTGTCAGCTCCATCGTCTACATTTCCCAGATTCTAACCATGACAGGCAAGTTTAAAGTATTGTGTTTTATGATAATAACTCTATTTAATGCTCATCTTATTTAAAAATAGTTATCGAAGTGCAAATGTGTCGGTATAATAGCTACTATGAGTTCTGCCTGCAATTGAAGACATTGAAAGGACTTTTTCAAACCGAACTATTCCATACAATTCAAGGATTGCCCCGGACTCGATACATCAAATTCTTTGTCTTGGGAATTTTGAATGTTGTTTCGCTTTTTCCTGGGATCTATGTTATCCCAAACTCGACTTATATTGGCTACTTTTGGCACTCTATTTGCGCGATCGTAATCAATCGGTTTCAGTGCCTTCTGCTGCTTCTGTATGCGGAACTGTTGGGTTACCATGTGGAACTGTTGGGACTTCGACTCCTGGCCGTGCTCAATTGTCGCCAGTTGAGCGTGCATTCTGTGCTGGATGTTAAATCCGAACAGATGTGCTCCCTGGAGTATTTGCTGAGTCTTAAGCGTGCCTATATGCAGTTGTATCGACTATTCGGACATTATAATGGATTATATGGTTGGTCAATTGTCAGCATTTATGTGGTCATGTTCCTGGACAGCATGATCAATATCTATTGGACGTTGCTCATCATGGCTAATATCTATAAATATGTTTTCGTCTATATGACCACCTCGATCTTTTTACCGCTACTCATTCTACTCATCACCTTCTGTCGCTGTGGTGAATATTGCAAGCGTCAGGTGAGACAATTGCAGATACGATATCCCTGATTGTAAATTGTTATTTATGTTCATTTGTTTATTCATTTTTTTATGTATTTATTTATTAATTCATTTATATGCTTATTTCTTTGTTTATTTCTTTGTGTATTTATTGATTTATTTATTTGTTTTAATTTATTTATTTACTTATTTTTTGTTTATACATTTATTTGTTTTTAAATTACTTATTTATTTTTTATTATAATATTTAAATATTTATTTATTTTTGTACTTATCTTTTAAGTTTTCTCTTTTTATTTTTTATTTTGGCATTAATTTTTTTCTTTACTTTTATATTTACTAATTTTTTATTTATTTAATCATTTAGTTATTTATTTAATTTTTTATTCGCTTAATTATTTATTTAATTTTTTTATTATTTATTTACTTATCTATTGATTTATTTATTTATTTACTTATTTATTTATTTATTAAATTATTTGTTTGCTTATTTATTTTCTTTTTGATTTATTTATTTATTTTCTAATTTATCTTATTTAGGAATTTGAAAAGCAAACACAATGATACCTCGAATTAAATAACAAGGTCATCTCTCTTTTCCAGCACATGATGATTGGCAGCCATGTCCGTGGCTTGGCCTGCACCTCCCAGCGTCAACCTGAACTACCCTCTGACTCGTATAATGCAGTTCTGGCCGAGTTTGTCATGCAGGTGGAACAGGATGATTTGATCATCAGCGCCGAGGGATTTATGAATATTGATTACAGTTTATTGATGTCGGTAAGAACTTCTACTATTAAATATTCCCCTCTGGAATTAGTAATATAATTATTTTGCATTTAAAGATATTTACAGCTTTGGTCACCTATCTGATTGTGCTGATGCAATTTAGCTCGTTATAGACATCTGTTTATAAGATCCGAATTGACCGATAAACTATTACATTGCTTGTAGTCTTATACCAATGACCTACATTAGCCCTCGCACACCTTTTTATCAACACTAAGTTTAGCCCCCGACGAACATAATTTAGATAAGATTATGAACAACAAAAATATTGCCGAAATATTCATAGCTGATATCAAAGTATTTTAATAAACTGCATTGAACCAGTTAAATATATTCAATAAATAGTACATAAACACAATATAAACTCAATTATAAGTATTATTATTATCTTGAATGAGCTTGGTAGAAATCTGAAAGAAATTTGAAAAAGCATGGAATTGTTTTTAGCTGATAATTTTGAGATTGCTGTTGTCAGCTGACAATTTGGGAATCGGAAGATATGTATATAGAATATATATAAATTTCCATACTCGTATGGACCAATGCTGGATTATGCAATGGCATCGAAGTGCTCCAATGTACTGAGCACGTTGTCCGTTGGTGATACTCGGGATCTGCCTATTAATAAAGCCGGCAATTTTGCTGAGGCATTTGCCTGATGAGTGATAACCTGTTCGAGGGCCCTCATCTAAGTCAAGAAAACAAAACAAATAAATGAAACCGGTTTATGTGATGCCCCATAAATGCCTCGAACCGGTTTAAACCAACCCAGGATGTGCCAGTTTTGATAAGCGAATAGCACACTTGATCGAGTAATCATTTAACACATCTAGTCCTACTAATCTTTCAGACATAATTTATTTATAAATACTATATGTGACTTTACTCAAGTGTTTTCAACGTTGCCTATTTTATTAATTACTTTGCTTTTTAACTCGGAACATTTGGAATCCGGCTTGAACCGGTTTTGAATTTGAACTTAGTCTTAGTCTTATCATCGAGGGGGCAACAGGCGGCAGCTCTGCACGTGGCAAGGTGCGATGTCTTATGGATTTTGAAAATGTTCATCAATTTAACTTGAAATATACAAATAGATTAGTCACTCGAATTGTTATTTAAATAATAAATATATGTGTATAGCAGCGGTGGGCACGCAGTGGCTCCGGGAGCAGCGACTGCTTCCAACTATTTTTTTTTTTGACTATTCGGCGCCGTAAAGTCGCTGTTGATGTTGCTGTTATTGTGCTCCCGAATTCAGATTTCGTGCCCACCGCTGGTGTATAGTACTATTTAAATTCATAGGTAACTTGGGCATTGACATTGATCTCTTTTACCACAGCGTCTCCATCATCATTAAGTATTTCCAGATTGCATTCTATCTGATCTGTCTTCAATTCAGCGTTTTCATCGAAATCAGCGCCATCCTTATCGGGGTCGATGGGCTCAAAGTATTCCAGTCTTATAGTGGGTTTCGCATTTGAAGTTTGATCAGATTGATCCTCAGGGATTTGATCTGCAGCAGAGTTAAGTTTATTCTGTTCCTTTGTTTCAGTTTCCAAGTTATCTTCCTTGACAGATGCATCATTGATTGTAGAAATAATATCATAATCCTTTAATTCCGTTTCACATTCTTCGTAAATATCTTCATCAACTTCATGTAGAGTGGCTAAGTCTTCAATTAGCTCATCATCCTCTGCGTCGCTGCGATTATTTTCATTAAATTCATGTTTTTCTAATAACTTCATGTCATCTGCATTTATAAATTCGTTTAGTTTCTTCGATATCTTGGCCCACTGTAGCTTGGCATTACGTTGAAGTTCTCCAACTGCACCTTCTGTTTCGGTATCTGAACCGGACAAACTTTGATCTCCTATCGATGCTGTAGTCTGCAAGTCTGAGCTATTGGTTGTATCATTTGTTTCCACATCCGAGCTTTGTGAATTTTGAATTGTGGTGTCCGATGACTCTGGGTTGACAGACATCTCTGACATATGAGATACATTGAGATCTTGCTCCTGCGATGCCCATTGCCTTAGGGGCAGAGCGAACAGCTCTTTGCGCAAAGCTTCTTCGGATTCCCGTTCGAGTTTTAATCCATCCTCAAATTGATTGCTAAACAATTCGTTGAGTGCGCCCTCAGGTAACTTGGGAGGCTCAACAACTGGTATATCTTCGCCAGACTCGTAATCGGTGGAAGTATCGGATATTATATCATCATCTATGCTGGAACTAAGTAGCTGCATAGTAGACGGCTGTCCAGACTTAATCTCCGTATTCTCTGAAGATTCTTCAGCTGGTTTTTCATCACATTCATTCTCAATATTGTCTTTCTTAGATTGCAATTCCTCAGTCCCGAATTGAGACTGATTGTTGTCCGGCTTAGCTTCCGGATCGTCATCGTCGCCTGGAATATCGGTTAGTTGACTCTTGCGTTCATATATCTTACAAGATCCAAGGGTCAATTTAATTGGACCCATTTCATCGGGATTTGGCAACTCTCGTAACTGATATTCCCCCGTCTCCTGCTCCCACTTGAGTTCCTTGTAATCTTTCGGACTCTTGTCCACCTTTCGCAGTGCTTCAGCACTCAGCTCCTGAAGATTCGCAACTGTTCGCACCTGAGGCTCAGCCTCTTGAAGCTCTCTTATATTATCCTCATCCGCTTCTGCTATGGTCAACAATTGTACACGAGTCTCATGTGACTCATTCTTGGTTTCCTCAGTTGATTTAAACTTTAATTTCATTGAATTGAAATCCTGAGAATTGGTCAATTCTTGCAATTGACGCTCACGTTCTTCCTGCGCCCTTTTACGATCTATTAAGTTTTGTAGCATCTCGTCAGCTTTCTCCAGCTCAACGCACTGATCGTTGTTTTGGGGAGAATCCAACTTTTCATTGGCCTGCATTTCCATGAGATCACGCATTCCCTCGACTGTTATTTCGCCATCACTGCCAATGATCTTTTTCAAGTCCAGCTTCTCTAAGAACTCGGAATCCAGCGAGTTAAAAGCAGACCTAGCTTCAAGCGAATAAAACTGATCCAATGATTGGTCTGGTTGGTCTGCATTTTCATCCTCCTTGACGTCTTCCAATGCCAGATCATCAATTTGTGGCTGTAGTTCCTTTGGTTCGGGTTGACATGGCTTGGCCCACATTCGACGGGAGTCGGCCGAACGTGCTGTGAGTAGTTCCTTATCCTCGGAGGTGGGATGATGAAGGTTATCATCTGCTGTATCATAGGCATCTTCATCATCATCTGAAGAGTCACTCTCTGGCTCACTTTCAGTGTCACTGATCAGCTCTGGTGGAGCTGGCAGATCTCTAATCTCTCCGGTATCCTTCTTCACCAACACCAGACGGTTGTCCACCACCTCCAGGAAGTCCTCCAAGTCCTCACGCTTGGCGTAACAACGTGATGTCAATTCTGCAACGCGACGCTTTGTTTTCTCCTCCATCTTGGCCAGCTGAGCTTCCAATTCTTCAGGTGAATCGGCATCGGGTAGCATCCTCGTTTTCAACACCTTCATGGCAGCTTTTACTTTTTCCGAGCTGTTTGGCGATTTCTTTTCAACTTTATCCTTGTGCTTACGCTCCTTGACTGTGGAAATGAAACTGTCAAAGGCATCGAGACATTGACGTAGAGATTTCCCAGAAGCAGGATCCTGCAAATCAATCGGAACAATCGTGTCCACCTTTGGATCAGCCGAATAGCTGTATTCCTCGTCCGATTCAATGAGCCCGAAATCAAAGCACTTGATATCCTGCCCATTGATTATTTCCTGATACTGAAGTTCGTCAATTAGTTCATCTATCAGTAAAGCGCAGACTTCAGCAAGTTCCGGTTCCGAATCTGGTTCTAATTCTGGTAATTTAGAGAGCTCTTCCTCTTCCGCCGTGCTTTGGATATCATAGAGAACTTCTACCTCATCCTCAATTTGCTGCAAAAGTTCTCGCAGATTTTCTTCGTCTGCAGCCAATTTTTTGCTCATTTGATCGCAAATCTCCTGAGCTTCTTCGGCACTGGTGCGATCAGTTAGAGGTTTCACCACATACGCATCCTCATCATCATCTCGGAACTCAGTGTGCACCTCTTTCAATGTCAATTGACGCATACATTCCTCGCGCTGCCATTTATAGCTGGGTATATCATGGCCAGCTCCAAATACACGCTTGGGCACATCATCTGAGGAATCATCCAGAGCCTTGGCAAACGCATAATCCATGTCAACAATTTCGTTACTCATTTCCTGCTTGGATTCCACAAGTTCCTGTATTGTCTCAGATTTTGTCTCCTCAATTGCATTATTTACTTGATCCTCCTCATACTTTTTCTGATCCTGTGATATGCGTTCTCGACACACAGAGAACTCCTCTATAATGCGTAAGGATCTCACCATAGTTGTCAGCTGTACACACTTTTCATTCAATTCTTTTTCCTCCACTTCTTCATCCTCATTCAGGCGGTATTTCTCCTTGGACTTTAGGTCTTCATGCTCTCCATGCAGTTGCTTTACAGACTGGATTAGCTCTTGAAGATCCTCATCCAGATTATTGCTCAACTCGGTCAGATCGTATGCCACCTTCTCATTAGCCTCGGCGCATTCCTCCTCATAATCCAATTGTTCTTTAGTTTTTTTGGCCACTTCATTATTTTCCTTATCATCATCTGCGGCGTCATCCTCTTTGAACTTTCGCGGCTCCACACAGCAGACTTTATTATCCAGCTCGTAATTTATTGTTTCTCCCTCCAACATGTTGTCAATGGATTCAGGTTGCTTGACAAATATCTCAGAGGCATAATGCTTATACATGTCATCAACACATTGCTGCTTGATTTCCTCGGGCGTTGGATTTGCAGCGTTTCCTTTAACTGCAGCAGCTAAGGCTTGACATGATTCCTCCAGATCTTTAATAGATCCCAGCTCCGATTCATTATTCTGTTCTGGAATTAAGTCTGGTAAATCTTTTAATTGAGACTCGTTTTTGGAATCTTTGTTTTTTAGGTGAATCTCCTTCATTTTTGTCTCATCTTCTTTTATTTCCTCATCTATATTATGCGATTTAATTTCCAGCAATTCTGTGTCTTCAGTTTTTCTTTCCTCATCTTTCAGCTCAGCTTTATTTACTTTCTCCTCTAGATCATTACGTATTATTTTCCCTGTTTGCTCGGAATTTCCTTGCTCATCTTCCTTTATATCTTCTACATCTATAACTTCCTTTTCAATTTGTTCGACTTTATCAATTTCTTTTGCCTGTATTTCGTCCTTCTCTGTTTCAGTATCCAGACTTTCTAACTTTATTTCCTCTATCAGCACTCGTCTGCCTCTTTGCTGATCCTGCTGCTTATCGTTGAGCTGTTCGTGATTAATTTCCATGTCGGGTAGCTGAGATTCGTGAAGTATCTTGGGACGTCCATCCAATGGACGACGACGACCTTTCTGTTCGTCACCAGAACCGGAACTAGCAGAGTTGCCATCTTCTTCCTTCTTTCCGCCCTCAACTTCACTCCAAATATCATCGACGCACCCATATTCAACGTCAGCTTTCAGGCGAGTATGTTCCGCCTTTTTATCTGCATCCTGTTCCGCTTCCGAATCGGTAGAGCTTAGCAAAGCATCCTGCTGATCTTCAGGACGATGACGATTACGCAGCTTAATGGTGTCTATAAGAAGGAAAATATGATGAGTATTAAATCCAAACAGGAAATCGAGTTGATTGTTAAAATGAAAAAATCGTTATAAGCGATATATCGAGCTTAAAAAATAGTAAAATAGCAGTAAATAAAAAAAATAAATTGTAAAGCGGCTAGGTCAACAATCAGGCCAACTTTAAGCATTCATAGCTTTGTAAAAATTGATTCGATTTGCAAGTCGGATCATGGTTTGGTATCTTAATTCATTCTGCACTTAACTTCTAATAATTTCGTTCAAACTCATTTTTTTGATTTTGATTATTTTTTAAAAATCCCAAATTGTAAATACCATGTTTTAACTTGCCATCTGCTTCTTCTGTCATAATTATTATACAACACGGTTTCAAACCGAAACGAACATCCGTTTCAGTTATCGTTTCGGTTATGCTTGCATTTAAGTTATCTGTTATCGGTTACGTAAAATTTGTATAGTTATATCGGTTACGCAACGGTTACCGTATTTGTATTTTGCTTTCGAATTACCGGTATAATTTCGGTTTACAAAACAACATCGAAAATTAAGATCTTTTTATTAAGATCAATACATAAATTAAATTGAATCAGTTTCTTATCGGTTATTTCAGTTGGAAATATTTGGGTTTTTGGGCTTCGATATAATAAAATTTTGTTTTGGTTACCAGCTACGGTTACCAATTTCAATCGGTTAATTACGGTCAATGGCTACCGCAAAGGTTACGGTTTTAATCCCTGGTATAAAACAAAACTTTAAACTTGATTCTGTCATAACTGAACTAAATTCTCAAAATGAACTACGATGAGCAACCTCCAGTGAGTTGTCGATTTTTCATGAATATTAATCACTGCAGACGACAGTCCGCGCTAGTGACGTAAGCAGCACGAAGGGTGCGAAAGGCGACTAGCAATATACACAGAAAGAATGGAAAATTCCGATCAGGTCGAATTATATACCGATCGAAAGGTATAAATTTAACTTACAAATGTGCATACTAAGGCTTTTGTAAACTCACCTGGTTCGTGAGATATAAGTGGGAGGGTCAAAATTTAAATGATTGGAGCCTTTTTGAATTTTTTACTATTCTAATCATAAATACGCGTCTAATAACACCTCGATCATCAAAATCCGACTACTGGTTCAAAGGATAATTAATTATGAAACTTTTAGTGACCTTCCGAAAATGAGATGAAAAGTCAGTCCTCTTGTCTGTTTGTTTGTTTGTTTGTTTGTTTGTGTGTATCAAAGCGTTGAAATATCTTAAATCGGTGAATAAGGACTTGTTACCTAGTTTAGCGGGAAATCGCTAAAAACCGCTAAAATTGAAAGCATTCCCCATAATATCCAAACGATTGGAGCTACAAATGTGATCTATATTTTGTTGAAAAGGTATTTCGAAGTTGTTTTTTTAAGTAAATAGGTAAACAGCTACAGGTGAAATAAGGGATTTTCCCCATATTTTGGCAGTTTTTGAAAAATCGCACCTAACTTTTTTTTTTTAGTTTTCAATATGTTTTAGTTTGTAATATTTCTCGTTTCTAAATATATGACACAAAAAATTTTTACGGATGGGTTTCAAAGACATAACCTATTAACTGAATAAATACGTTTTATTTTGAATTGGAACAGAACAGCAGCAACAAAGTATCAGAGCAGCCAGAGCTTGAGAGTGCTGATAGATTTTGCGCTTGGCATGCTGGCATGTGTGTGAATTATTAAAAAAAAATTTGGTCCCTGTCACTGCGCAAAAAAGTACTAATTATTTGGTACGAAAAATTTAGCGCAATGTGCCCAGTGACAAACAATTTCTTTTTAATAATTCATGTGTAGAATTTAATATTATTCGTCACAAAACTGGATATTAGAAATTATGAGGCATGAAAATGTTTTCGTCACTAGACTTTTACCTTGTAAAGAGGTTTTATTATAAGATTTAATTAACTCGATTGAAAATCAAACAAATTATCGATCTAAAATACTTGAAAATTGCATCCTTCCCTGACATCATTACCTTTTTTTTTTTATTTCTAATAATAAGTGTAAAATAAAAAACTTTTAACTTACAGTTTACGCTGTCGCGCATTTTCTTTCGATCAGCGCGATTCCAACGTGCATTTTCCTTGCGTTCGCCCTCGTAACCATCCTTTTTCCTATAATTGAAAAAATTAATCATAAAATATTTTTAAAATGTCATAAATAATCCAATGTACTTACCAAGCCTCTGCACAAGCGCGATCACGTGGAAAAACGGGACGACTATCCAAATAAGTAAGCTCTTTCTGTGGAGATTTAATAGGGGAATGTTCTTCTTTATAGTTATATTAGGGCATTTTTATTTTCGAAATATTCTTACTCACACATGCTAAAATCAAAGTCTTTCGATACTGCGGCAAGCGTGAAACCACCGGATTTCCCTGTAGCACCAAGACCTTAAGACAAGGCATTTGCTCAAATATCTTGACAACCAGAATGTCATCAATGCGATTGTTAGACAGATCCAATACAGCCAGAGTCTTGCATTGCACCAAGTGGGCCAGACTTTCGCTATCCTTCAAATAATTCGATGATATATTTAGGGTATTCAAGACCGGCAAAATATCCGAGCTAATGTTCTCAATCATGCGTATGTGATTGGAGCTCAGATTTAGAGTATCCAACTCCGGACAAGAGGCTAGATTATCGATGCGTTTGATGAGATTGTTCTGAAGAAAGAGGCATTTAAGCTTGGCCTGCTTGTCCAGGCCCTCGATCTCGGATATGGCATTGCACTCGAGCCAGAGACACTTGAGTTCTGTATACTCCTCCAAGCACTCAATATATTGATAGCCTGGCAATTGCACAATATTAGTCTGCCTATTCTATATTTTATCTATTTCTGATATGAATAATTACCCTGATAGTGCAAATAGAGCACATCATTTAGACGTGGTGTCTGATAGAGCTTATCCTTCTTGCACAGATCGCGCAATCCCTTCTCCGTCATGCGATGCAGACCGGTTACCTCCTTGCGTGGCACAGTTGCTCCAATAGTTTGCGACATTATCCTCGATTTTTATATATATTAGTATATAATAGATTTTTGCACAGATAGATTATATAGGTCGTTGTATATATAATTATTTTTAAAAGTTACTTAATTTTTATATGATTTTGCGCTTTATACGTTACTCGATTTCAAATATCTACTGCAATTGTTTGGCGTTGTTGACGGCGCTTGTTACGTTTGCTTATTATATTATCGAACAAACAAAATTGACATCGTTAGGGACAACCAACAAAATTTCCAAAGCGTACTCTTTTAGGGATTGTTGTGGGAATTTGTACGACAATTTCCGATCCCTTGTTTATTTTTTTACCTACAGGAATAGAGCTTTAATATATGCTCACCTTTAGTTTAGAGTTGTCAAAGCGGGGAATATTATATGATAAATTTAAAATAATAAACTACAAATTTAGCTTCAGTTTCGATGAATTTCTCACATTTTTAACTACGCTCATTGACAAACAAAAAAAAATTTTTTTTTTTTTTTGATTAAGTTGAAAATAATATTTAAAAAATATTTTTCTTAGGGATTTCTTAGACAATCCTGTTATTTGAAAATTTTCAGAAATGAGAAAAAAGTATTTTTCCTTTAAAAGCAAAAACAGTTCAATTTCAGCAAACTACATTATATAATAAACTTATCTTTTTTTGGATATGTATCTAAGGGTCCCCTTGTGTAAAAGATGCTATGTATATGCTCATATATCTCGAAATTTTTTTAACAAATTTTAAATAAGTTAGAATCAAATGCTAACCTCTTTAAGCACTTTAACATATCTTATTATTTTGGATTAATAAAAAAATAAAATAAAATGATATAATAAGAAGTTATTCATTTCGTTTTTCCATAGTTTATTTATTTAAGTTTTTCAGTGCTGCACAATCGATTGAACTCAGATCATTAATAAAAGTACATGCTAATTAAAAATACACGATGTACTCGTATATGATATAATTAATCGTGCTGAGTTTTTGCATTTTAGACATTTATATACTTATGTAGTCTAACATTGAATAATTAAATGTTGATCTGTGGTCGCAATTATCATATTAGAGCCAAACAATATACTCGTACAATATGCATGGTTCTTAATCAAATTTCAATTTGATGTTAAATTAATTGTTGTAATTCGATTTTCTAGAAAACTGTAAATTCGAGTTGCCAAGAAATGTAATATTCTTTCAAATAGATTTATAGTATAAATTCTACAGTCATTGTATATGTATATACGTATATTTATGTGTTGCTAAAATATGATGTGTATTTGTGTAAAGTTCAGTGTTTTGACAATATAATATGTATACAATTAAATGCTTCTAATCCATAAATGGGGTATGTAAAAACAATTATAGATGCGATATGGTGGGTTCTTTTGGGGGGGACTAAGCCACTCGCACACACACACACGCACACACGCACTGACACACAGAAGCACACGCAATAAGAATTCTAAATGCATCTTAATTACCATATAATATTGTTAGAAGGACACTTTGTAAAACGATGAAGTGAAGCATGATAATATCATATGAATATTATGATAATTTTTGATATGCATATGAGAATGTGTGTTGTGGCGAAATGCGTTGGCAAATGGGGCAGACAAATTAAAATTCAATCAACATTATGAAACTCACATTTTGCAATGCAAGCATTTAATTAAATTTTAAGGAAAATCTGAGCAATCGAAAAAAGTTTTAAAGATTGTATTCATGAGATACATACATGAGATAGTAAGATATAAGATTGAGATATAATGTATAGCTTAAGGCAAATACTTTCTTATTGGAGAAATAACATTAACAAGTTTTAAAATATGCATAGTAATAACAAACTAAAAAGTGGAATGATCGGATAACAGTTAGGATTGACAAAAATCTAACTAATTGCATGTTGTTGTTGTTTTTGAGATGATTGTTGTGAGTTTGTTTGTTGTGTTTTGCTTCTTTTACTTATTAGCGAGCTTCTTAGAGACGGCAACATTTGACCAAGCTACAAACTACTAAAAAGTGGGCCCCCGTTAAAATCTATAGATGGGATCCTCACTGCGCAGCCTAAACGTGATCGTAGCTGCGGCGAAACGAACGATACAAGCAGCAGGCAAAGAGTATGGTGAGCAGCTGAAAAGCAAAATAATAATATTAGCAATTGATTGAGTTTTGAGAAACTTAGATATATTTGTGAATGCTCACCTGTATTCCCGCCACGGCAAGAACGACACTGGCCAATACTAAAGTCTTGGAATCGATTATGCCCAACAGTTTGTACAGACAGCCCTGATTGATGGCATGCAACGTGGTGCACTCCTTAGCCTCGCTCAGATTGATGAGTTTACAGCAGGCCGGCGATAGAGTCTTGTTGGGAAAGATGTTGTCCCAATCGTTGGGACCGTAGGTGCCACAGCAGTCCAATTCGGTTTGTAGCAGAGTCCAGGCATCGCGGTAATCTTCACGGTCCTTGTAATGCTTCATGGTTGTATTGAATTGTGTTTCCATTAACTGCTGCAATCCCGAATGTTTCACATAGCCAGCAATTCCCAGACCGATCTCCAGAAGGAATATAACTACGGCCAGTATGGCAAAGCTGAGAATCATGCAGCTGTTCTCCTTTAAAGCTCCACAACAGCCAAGGAAACAAATGAATGCCACGGCGGCACCCACAACCATCAGTATAATGGGAGCTGTCCAAATGTGATCACTCACAAAATTGGAATAATGCGCATAATTCAGCTGCACCATGGCGCCCACCATCAAGATGAGCAGACCAGAAAGCTGTTCGAGGAGTTTATATCAATAAGTATGTCATATTATTTATTATTCTATTGCATACTTACTGCAAACAGAAGATTGCAAAAGAATGTCAAGTATTTGACACATGTCAAGCCTCCGGATGCCATTTTGCGCCCACAAATTGAATCGAACGTTTTCTTGTGATTTCCGTTTGGTTACTGCAAGGATATGAGAAATATTAATGAAATGAACAGGCAACAACTCGTTCGTCACACAATAATCAATAAATGGTCAGGTGCCAACCCCAAAATCACTGGCAGACACGCAACCACTGCGGACGAACAACTCTGTATGGACAGTGTCTATGTCTATTGGCCACCAGCCACACCTGTCTAGCGGCCACACTGTCTGCCAACGGATTAACCCCACACACCACACACAATCAACCCCGTTCCACTTCTATTCACGTCTGCGTTGAAAGTAGTCAAAAGTCCATATAGAATCGAGTCGTCTGCATTTGGCCATTTTCACTTGGACTCGTTCTATGTTCTCGCTGGCCTAGTTCTGGGGCATTATTATTGTTTGTTATTATATCGAATGGTGGGCCTTTTGGGTTGCCTAAGTGGAAAGTGGTAAGTGCATAGTTTTGGTGACAAGGACGTCAGGCCTGTTCCCGTTTTCAGTGCAACGGGGGCGATGAGTGCAACTGCCATAAAAATCGATACAAAATGATGGAAATGCTGACATTTGTGGGTCGTTGAAACTACATAATAAATAATGCCAGAGATATGACTTTCGATAGTCAAAGAAAAATGTGCAAGTACTTAAGACCAACAAAATTAAATTCTCTTCAAAATAAAATAAATAATTTGATTAGTCAAATATGGAAAGGAAAACAAGAAAAGAAAACTAAAATAAACCATTTGGAAAAAGAGATGTAGCTTTGGAAAATATAGAAAAGAACCGGAAAGAAGACATGTAATATGATCCAAATAAATGTATATAAATCTAATAGCCTTTCCTCACTAAAACTACATTTCAGCATTTTAGCATTTTTGGAGCAAATGCTACTTTTTTCCTATACATTTCATATGGGATCTAGTGGTGGGAGAATAGTACATTTCTGAGGAATGTAACTACATTTTCAAAAAAAAATGCGATATTCATCGGAATTCAATCGATGTTTGAAGTTTTTTTTTTTAATTTGAGAATGTACTGTCACTAGATTTCTCAAATTTTGGCGCCAAATTTCAAACTGTAAAAAACTGAACTTTATTTTAAATTAATGAAGAATGTAGTTATGATAAAATGCTGCAGTTAACAGCAAAAGAAATCAAAAACCGACCCTTATGGCTACATGAGTCAACATTACAGATTGGCGATCGCAACAATTATTATTAAATCGTTACAGTTTCTCATGATAGTTCATTAAAAAAGAATAAATAAAAAAGTAGTGCTTATTGGTAAATATTCTAATATTTATTAGAATCCGTTGTATTGTACAAGACGGATCTGATAAGGGCGCTACGAGTTGCTTTTACCAATAATGAATTATCAGAATCTAAGAATCCCTGACTCTTGCTCTAGTTGCGCTGATACCATACTATAAGTACGTTGTCTCCAATTTTCGTTATTCCACAGACGATTCCAACCCATAGAGAGCTACGGCAACCCCTTGTTCAATGAAAGATCGTGGATATGGTGTTTTCACTTTGGGTTCCCTTTGCAATGGTTTTTTCGAATGGTTTTCCAATCGGGAAAAGTTTGATGATCTTCTAAACATCAGAGATTCTGTCCTAAACAGCGAAGTTTTCTTAAAATCCTTCCATTTGTTTTCTCGAATTTTTAATTTCAGTTGTCAAACGAATTTGTAAACAAATCACAAATGTTTTGTAAATGCTAAATGCAAATGCTATGCTATGAGGACAGGCAGTTGCATACTTATCGATAGCTCCGATATTTTTATAAAATGTACATTAGTGAGGAAAGGCTATAAGTAAATTTATTTTATGCCTATAATAAATTTCTTTCACAACAATAATGACACAACAATGACCTGTAACATTTGATAACTAGACATGCTGTGCTCTTTTTATACCTAACAAATTAAGTATCTGGAAGAAACCCGATCACTTAAACTCTTCAATTGACAGAGGTCACTGTACCAATTAGCTGATCAGAGCACTAGGCATAATTTCCCACTGTGAAACATGAATAAACAATGAACAACATCGCAGTTACTTCGAGGAGCTTGCAAACACCGTCCCATAAAATCGATCGATCTTTGAAAGCGTGTCAGTAATAATAAAGTGGTTAATAAAGTTGGACATTTGGACAGCTTGATTAAATTAGTATTAAATAAAAATAGTAGTTGGTATTGACGTGAAAAGGTTCAGCTGTTCACCTGTCGCACCTGACAAGTGCGCAGGTAAGCAGGACAATAGAAAGTGAGACAGAGAGAGAAAGAGAGAGCGCGCGAGAGGAACCAGCGATGGCACAGTGGTTAGGGCGTTTAAAAAAAGAACGAATTAACCTTAATGGATATAATTATAAACGTTTTTACTATACGCTTTATAAAAATAGCTTAGTTAAAATAATTGCCTATTGAAACTTTAATGATTAACTGCAAAGTTATTATTAAGTGTGCCAATAAAATCGTTACAACATATTGGCACACTGTAAACTACTTGTATAACATGGTGGCATTCTGGTTGCGCTTGAGAGTGTGTGTTGAGGCGAGTTTCGAATCGAATTGGATATGATGATGATGGGGTCAGTGGGGCTGCGATGGTAGAACCAATGTATACATTGTGTATCTACATACATATGTGAAGTTTATGTGTGCAAGAACAGCAACAACAAAAGAACTGAGTTGCGTGCCAACAGCTAATTCCGGAAATTCACCTATAAGCATGGCTAACGGGTATTAACAAGGAGACCGACTGACCGTTTTGTTATTTCTATATAACATATGTATGTGTGCATGTACTAGAAATGGGCTCGGGTCTACCTGGGCTTCGTATTCTCATAATATTCTCGGGTTTCATGCCCCAAAATCTTATTTAGGCACAAAATGCCACAATTTCGAACTTACTTTTGCACAAATTTCTTTTTAAAATATTTGTTCAATACTTTACCCTTTATTTTCAATACCAAGGTTGTAAACCACCAAAATTTGTGTAAAGGTTCGTTTCGCAAACCGGTTTGTGTACCCGCAAAATCTAAGGTTTAGGTTCAAACAACGAAGTAATTTTTGGAAACGGTAACTTTGAATTAGCTCTCTTTTTTCAGGACGAGTAGTCTTTTCTCGGGTTCAGAGAAAACTTAGTTAGGATAATTTTGACCTTTTTCCGTGGATGGCAGAACAGACTGCACTGGGGCATACTTGAATCATTTCAACAATATTCCGCTGAGTTTAACTATTTTTTAATCTTGTTAGAACCAGGGCCCATTTTAGAATATACACTGGCGAACATATTTATTGGCACAGCAAACATTTTGAGATTTGGGGGCTTAATTGTTCCCCTATCGTTAACATATTGGTATCAATGAAAAGGTCATTTAAATTCCGTTTGAATGATATAAAACTTTCCTTAACCCATTAAGTACACTTCGAAAATTTCGAATTTATGTAAAAGTCAATTTTCGAAACTTTTTTCCTCGTTTTTTTACAAAAATTTTTTGATGCAAAAAAATTCTTGAAACAATTTAAGGAGTGACTGCAAAAAGTTTTTTTCAAAAATATTTTTGCTGGTATTTTTTATAATTTTTTGAAAATTGCTAAAAAGGCACTTCTTATGTAAAAAGTAGGAAAAAGGGGTTAAAATGGTCATTTTTAGGATTTTCAAAAAACTCGCTAATTGTAAATAAATTGCTAATGATGTTTCCTAAAGGATAGAAGAAAAAGCTGCGACATTCGGGGGTGCCATAGAAATCGATTTCGCTTGAATTTCGCTTAAGTTTCGTAAAAATTTAAGTGAAATTCAAGCGAAAGCGATTTCTGTTACACCCTAGATTATTGTCACAATTGAAGATTTACAGTCACTTCAAAAGCCTGCACAAAATAAGCTGCGACATAAGACATACAGTCGAACTTCCCTAACTCGAACTTCCCTAACTGTAAGTTTCTCTAACTCGAGTGGCAATAGCGAGCAAATTTCATACAATTTTACTTCCCTAACTCGAAGTCTCCCTAACTCGAACTTTTTTCGTGGATAATGGTGATTCGAGTTAGGGAAGTTCGACTGTATGTGCCACAACATCCACAACATAGCTTC
>JBAMBJ010003603.1:0-36494 GCA_037043495.1 Drosophila recens
AAGCCCCATTCAGACGAGCACTTTTTCACTGACACTTTTTGTCAAAAAGCTGTCCGTGACGCTTTGAAATTTTGTGTGGTTACGCCACACGGACAGCTTTTTGACAAAATGTGACAAAAAGTGTTGGTGAAAAAGTGCTCGTCTGAACGGGGCTTTAGTAACTTTTTTAATATAATAAAAAACCGCGTTGATTTAATTTAGCCAAGATTTTAATATATTTTGTTTAAGACAGCAGTTACCTTTATTTCAATTTTTTTTTAAATTCTGCAGTGTGAAAGGGCCTAATTTTAAATTTAATTGTTGCTTTTTTAAGTAAGAATAACATTAAGAACAAAATCATGTCAAAATTAACAAAAATTAACAACTTTCAAGTGGAATGTAATTTTTATCAAGGTGTGACCTCTACATTCATTCTGCATTAAAATCATGCGCCTTTTTCCCCGCTGAATGATATAACAACTCCCATTTCAAAACTAGGATGCCCACATGGGTATTTGTGATTTGACCATCACTCAAGCTCGTCGCACAGCCGTTGACTTCACGGTGCCCTTCATGCAGCTCGGAGTGAGCATCCTGGCCTACAAGGGATCGCACAAGGTGAAGGAGCTGGAGGCCTATTTGGAGCCCTTCGCCGTGGAGGTGTGGCTCTGGATTCTCATCGCAGTGTTCGCCATGTCCTTCCTGAAGGTGATCATAGCGCGGTCAGTATGAATTTCTCTTTAGCTCTCAACAATTTTCTCAATGTTCTTTCTTCATTTCAAAAAGCATCGCGAAGGCCGAGTGGGAAAATCCGCATCCCTGCAATCGAGATCCGGATGCATTGGAGAATCTTTGGCATCTGCACAATACTTTCTGGCTGACAGTGGCCTCCATAATGACGGCGGGCTGTGACATTCTGCCCAAGAGTCCGCAGGTCCGATTGTCCGAGGCGACTTGGTGGATATTCGCCATTATTATAGCCAACTCGTACACGGCCAATTTGGCCGCCTTTCTGACCAGCTCCAAGATGGAGGGCAGCGTGACGAGCCTCAAGGATCTCAGTGGTCAAACGCAAATCAAATTCGGGACTATCAACGGCGGAAGCACCTACAATTTGCTGGCCGAGTCCAATGAGACCGTCTATCGTCTGGCCTTCAATCTGATGAACAACGACGATCCCTCTCCCTACACTAAAAACAATGACGAGGGCGTTGAGCGGGTCATCAGCAGCACCGGGGAATACATGTTCCTCATGGAGACAACCACACTCGAGTATCATCGCGAGAAGAACTGCAATCTGCGATCCGTTGGAGAGAAGTTCGGGGAGAAGCATTACGCAATTGCCGTTCCCTTTGGCGCCGACTATCGCTCCAACTTGAGTGTCGCCATACTCCGACTGAGTGAACGGGGGGAGCTCTACAATCTGAAGCAAAAGTGGTGGAAGCGCAACAGTTCCCACTGCTTTGAGGAACCCGAATCCGGTGGCACCGCAGACATGAACTTCGAGCAGCTTAGAGGCATCTTCTACACCCTCTACTTGGGCATTCTGATCGCCTTCATCATCGGCATCGTCGAGTTTCTGCTCTACGTTCAGCAAGTGGCACTCGAGGAGCATGTGAGTCCATCAATACCTTTAAATATCAATCCCAATTAAAATATTATAATTGATTGAAAAATTCTGCAATTAAAATTCTAGTGGTAGGGAAAATTAAATAGTTGTAGAAACCACATCAACGACAAGTTGGAGCATTTTTCAGCTTGATTTATATAAAGTTATATCTCTTGACTATTTAGTGGAGATAGAACTTTCAATCCAAAATATAGGGGTTGGGAAACTTCTAACTAAAATATTACTGATAAAAAAAAATTTCAATTAAAATTTTTAAATTTGTGATAAATTAATGGTAGTTTAAACCACAATCAATATAAGTAACAATTTAGTAACTAACTATCCAGCTTAAAAGTATAATAAAACATAAATAGTATATATAAACTTTAAGCCATTTTAAAGATATTTTTGGTTTTTTTTTTTAATTTTTACTTTTAATAATTTTTTGATTGCTGGAAAAACTTCAGAACATAGATTTATGTCTGTTTTAAGTTTTAAACCAAAGCAAGCGCCTTAACGTATGCAGTAATTTGTATATCGTTTAAGTCTAAAATTAATTGATACAAATAATATATGTTTAAATAAAGTAAAGGGTATCTTTTGGCAGGGAAGAACGCTAATTTAAATTCCTTGTTTATTTTTTTTTATTTTGCAGCTGACCTTTAAGGAGGCCTTCATAAGGGAAATCAAATTTGTGCTGCGCATTTGGAACAACAAGAAGCCCATTACGAGTCCCAGTCCCTCGTCCAGCCTCCGGACCACGCCCCTTCGATCCATTGAGAAGCGCTCCATGGAGCGGACGCCCAAGTCAACACATCGCATTGTCCTTGGCCGTTCCTCGGAGGAGATGCGGGAGTTGCCACCGCCCTCCCGTCCCCGTCCTCGTGCCTCTTCCAGTTGCAGTAACAGTAACAGCAACAGCTTAGTAGTGAAAGGGGAACGGAAACGGGAAAGGGGACGCGGAGGCGAACGGGAACGGGAAGAGGAGGCACGCGTCTAATGTTGCTATATGTATGTTATGTTATTTTCTGTGCTCTTCAGTTATTTGCAATAATAAAACTACGCCCCTCATTTGGCCCATAATCAATTTGAAATTTCTTTAAGCTTGAAATTACTTGGCAGTCGACGAGTCCGCGGGGCAAACTCGTTGATTCTTTCCTTTGGATTGGATTGGAAACACGAATCACGGAACACGAGACTCTTCATGTTGCATAGCTCAGCAGGAACTTAAAACTCGCTTCGCTTCACAGCCTGAAACTCTCTTTACACCCCTTGCTCCCCTATTGTTCTCTCTCTCTTTCTCCAACACTCTCTTTACACGCAGAGTAAAAATGTGAGAAAATTTCATATTAAATAGAATGTATATATTAAATATGATTTAAATAAAAGCGTGTTTAAGTGTCAAAGTTAATTTAAATTAAAGAACATATTTGGTATAATGTTGAGTCCATAGCTACTAGTTATTATTAGCTATCATCCTACCTATTCGCAACAAGCTCGGCCAAATAGAACGGTAGTAATGGCTGATTTAAGCCTTTAAGCAATACCTGTGCCTAAAAGTATGCCACAAAAATTATTTGATAATCGATACTTATGTAAGCAACGGGTATCCTATAGTAGAGAGCTCGATTCATAGCCCTTCCCGCTTGTTTGTTTTCTTACAAATGTGTAATTCCTTGAACTCAAATGTTTAATTCAAAGTGTAAATATTGAATATTTCAGTGCATTTTTCTCTGGGTGTACTTGACGTTATTTTCGTTTATTGCTGCCTTTTGCCGCTTTTGCCACAACAGCGAAGCTGGCAAAGGAGATGGAAGGAAGCTGCCTTCACTTCAGCTTGTCAATTGCGTTATTTGAGCTTATTGACATTTTATATCCGCCAGAAACTGATGAAACTCCCCTCTCCCTCCCTGTTCGCTGCTCGCTGTTCACTGTGCGCCATCATGAAAATTATTAAAGCAGCTCCCGGCGAAGGACAAATGATGCTAGAGGAGGAGGAGGAGGGGGAGATGGAGGAGGATGTTGAGGAGATGAAGGGGGCGTTGGCGACTTGTATCTGTGTTGTTGTGTCGCCTTTGGCCTTTGTTGGTTGCTGTAAAATGAGCAGCTTTCCAGCCACGTCATGAACATGGGCATCCCACATCGATGTTGACATCGAAGCCAACTGCATTTTGGGTTCAGTTCAGTTCAGTTCACATTGCATTCACATTCCGTGACCAGGATCAGGACACAAGTGTCCTTTGCATCCCTTGCTACTCTTCTCCTCTTGTTTGTCTTTGTATTTCAGCTTGTGTTCTTTTTAATTATTTTGTTGTTTGTCGTGAAGTGGCTTTCACGCTACGTGTGTCTGTAATTTGAGCAGCTTTTACACTCGCAGCTGTTGACGGAATAAAACTCCGAGTTCGGGTTCGAGTCCGACTCAAAGTCCGAGTCCCGAGGCTGTTGGAATTGGAATTGAAATTGAGCTCGGACTTTTTGGTCCAGCCGTAGGTATACATCGAACCCGAAAGCAGCAATATCATTAATGTCAATAAACAATTTTACAGAGTCACAATTTTATATAATTTAAAATGTTTTGTAGCTTTTGTAGAACCACGAAGTAATTCTTGATAAGTTTTTTACACAATGAATTTGTATAGTAGGAATTGAAGGGTTTTTAGCAGATCAAAAATACTTGATTCAAAAATTTGAGATAATAAAAAACAATGCCCCAAAATTTAAAATATCGAATTTTGTGACAAACAATATCAAATTTAATATATGAATTATTTTATAAAAATGTTTGCCATTCGGCATTGCTATTGACTATCATTAATGAGAGCAACAGCATTTGGGTTTTACCATCATACGCATCACTTTGTATGCGTAATTACGACCGCGCCAACTACTCCAATACATGCCTCTGTATTCCAGAAAACTCTCATAGTTCCCGTTTAAGTAGAGACCAAAAAGATTGCTATATCAATAGACTGAATCAGTGCACTGTAACTAATGCAAATACCATGAAGACTTACCTATAAGTACAGTCTTTGATACCATACCACCAGCCACCCAAGCGATGAAACGCACAATTGTTTTTTGTTTCACTGTTGTCGCTATCATATGTTGTAAATTTCATATTCGCATGACTCCTCAGAGAATCGCCCATATCTCCCACATAGGTGCCCAGTTTAGCCATAACATATTTGTCAGTCTCGGTGCCAATCAGAAACTCATCGTACCTCGCAAATCGTTTGCAACCGTCAAAGTCCTCGAGGTAAATGTAAAGCTCGTGTGGCTGTGATACGGTTATCGCATGCAGTTTGTCCAACCCGATAAAGAAATCGCCTGTCAGATTTCCGAAACCCCGTTTATATTCTGCCCAATTTCGGTAGAAGTTCAGGTCGCCATTATTTCGCGATGCAATCACAGTCCAACCAGGACCAGCTAGATCGGAATTACACAGCACTTCGAGGGGTTCCAGCCCAAAAACTTTTATGAAGTAAATGCCATTGGCATCCCAGTGAGTCGGACAGGCAGAATCGTATGATCTGAAAAAAAAAATGCATTTCATTGGTACCCAAAATGCCAAAAGCCTATCCCATGGGATAGGAGCTCATTGTTCTGACGACATCGCAGGCGACACAGTATACAGTGAACCACTAATGTCTTCATACAGCATAAATTTGTCAAATTTGCGTATAATAAAGATGTTTTGATGCGGGTTTCTTATATTTATCTTTTATTCAATTAAATGCCGTTCTAGTGATACACAAATTTCTTTAACCCATTAAGTACCCATCGAAAATTTTGAATTTGAAAAAAGTCAATTTTTCAACTTTTTTCCTCGATTTTTTCCAAAAAATATTTTGATGCAGAAAAATTCTTAAAACAATTCTTAGAGTGACTGCAAAAAAAAATTTTCAAAAATATTTTTGTTAATAATTTTTATAATTTTTTGAAAATCCAAAAAATGACGATTTTAACCTCTTTTTCCTACTTTTCACACAAAAAGTGGCTTTTTGCAGTTTTCAAAAAATTATAAAAATTACTAGCAAAAATATTTTTGAAAATTTTTTTTTGCAGTCACTCTTAGAATTGTTTGAAGAAATTCTTCTGCAGCAAAAGATTTTTTGGAAAAAATCGAGGAAAAAAGTTGAAAAATTGACTTTTTTTCAAATTCAAATTTTTTGATGGGTACTTAATAGGTTAAAGAAATTTTTGCATCATTAGAAAGGGATTTAATTGAATAAAAGATAAATATAAGAAAGCCGCAACAAAACATCTTTATTATACGCAAATTTGACAAATTTGTGCTGTATGAAAGACAGTTGTGGTTCACTGTAGATAGAGAGAGAATGGGTGCGTTCTATAGATAGCACGCTCGGCGGCTTGTGCTCTCAAGATGCGTGTGTTCGGCTTTTTATTCTCTCACGAGGCATCTGATCGGCTGATCCTTTCTGATGTCAGTCGCTGATCTCCATGAAGAGAGAGACCGTACAGTGCTAGACTTTTATCAGAAACTTCAACTAATGCTTTGCTTCGTTTCATTTAGTCAGTGTTTAGTGCAGTAGAACGTTGCGTTCACTTCGTGTTTCGCTGTTACGCACACAAGTACACATACCTCAACATATTTGAATTTCTTTCGCCGCTTTGGTCTGCATGGTTTGTATCGCGACTTGAGCTCACTCCACCCTTTAATACAGGAATATGTTTGTATCCATTTTTAAAAAAGAAGTTTATATTACCTGAGACTCTTGAATAGAATTGCCGGTGCCGACTGCAATGTTCTGTGAAAAACAGCAAATTACTACCACGAAGATCCAGTGAGTGTTCATCGTAAGACGAGTTGCTAGAGACTAAATGAAATGTCTTGCAAACACTAACTTTTATTTACGCTCTCGACTATTGCCTATGAATTTTAACTCAGGTAATGATAAAATGTATAATCTTTTTATACCCTGTTCTCATTGATTTAAAATAAATAAAAAATATTTAATACGATAAGAGTAGATAAGCTGATAAGAATAAGTTCATTGACCCATTATGGGTCAATTGGGTTTAGTTTCCGATAATGTGTGAGCAAAAAACTCAGGCAAAATATTTTAGTTTCATCTATGTGCCCACACAAGCATATACATATACATATTTATGTGATTGTGTGACTATAAAAGTAGACTTAATTAAATTGATTAAATTAAATTGATTAAATTGATTGCGCCGGCAAATGGCGGATTTATAGAGTGATGCATGACAGCAAACAAATTTATTTATAATTATCAATGGAATTAATTTGCTTGGTTTTGCACAAAGTTTCACAGACGAGTTTCAGCGAGCAGACAGACGGACGGTTGTTGAGGCTGATCAAAAATATATACACTTTATGGGGTCGGAGACGCTTCCTTCTGCCTGTTACGTACTTTTTTTTTGTGACAAAGTTAATACACCCTTCACTGACCCTTCTAAAAACTGACATAATAAATAGTTAAAAATAAATAAATAAATAACTCAATCCTACTTCTGCTAATAAACGTCGCACTGTTAAGATTGACAGCGGTCTGTTAAAAGTCTCCACAACTGCCGTTGCTTGCGAGTCTCAAACTCACCACACTTGTTGCTGTTGCCGTTGATGCGCACAAGCCAAACAGGGGGATAGAAGAGAACTCACCACCGCTGGCCAATGGCTGAAGGCTCGGCGACAAAGCGACAAAGCGACAAAGCGACAAGTTCCACACGTTCCACACAAGGCGTACAAAATGCAACCCCTAAACAGGAGTAGCATACAACCAAAGAGAGAGTGCTCTTATACGCCGAATGAGAGAGAGAGGGAGAGGGGGAGGGGTAGAGGGTTGCAGCGAGAGAGAGAGAGAGAGAGAGAGAGAATGTCATTTGTTAATGCCACGCACGTAAGCAATTTCCGCACGAAAGCGCATTCTTTGAGCCTTTAATGTACTTTTTGATGTTAACAAATTTTTGAACATTTGTTGTTGCCTGTCACCAGCGAAGAGCCAAGAGTGCCAGAGAGAGAGAGAGAGAGAGAGGGAGAGACAGATGAATGGACAGAGGGGAAGACTGAAAGACGGACGGACACACGAGTTGAATGCTAAGCGACAATCGGTTTTTGGTTTTGGTTCATCTGCGGTTCTTTACTGATTTGCTACTGACAAGCAGACGATGGAAACAGGCGGAGGGGGGAGTGGAAGTGGGAGTGGGAAGAGGGGGAGCTTGGCCAATTGAGTGTGAGTGATTATAGACGTATAAACAAATTATTAAGTGAGTTCTCTCTTTCCCTCTTGGCCAAGAATGGCAGATAGAAATTATTCAAGTTGCAAAACAAAATTCAATAAAGCACGAAAAAATAGGAAATATTTTTAGTTTGAATGTTAAAGAAAAGTAAAGAATTTCTTAAGGCTTTTGATGAATAAAATGGGTAAATCATATGTAAACTTTTTATAAAAGTCAAAAAAAAAAAACAGAGCTATACATTTATTTATGTACACAAAAAATAAATGGTTAAATAATAATTTAATTTCGGAAAATTCAATTTGAATTTGAATTGTATTATAAAACAAAATGTTTGGTAAAAAAAGCCACATTTTTATTGATAACAGATCAAAAAATAAGACTTGTACATAAACTTAAATATGAAAAAATCCATAATCAATTTTCATTTTATATTGATCTCTTTTATATTATGCAAAGATTGTGTCACAATTAAATAATAAAATGTAATTAAAATTTAATTGAGTGTAATTCACTTTTTTGATTTTTAAATAGAAATGTAAGTTTACAACCCTTATTATATTTTTTATTCTGACATATTTTTTATATGCCAACATCGATTAGGGGAAGTTCGTTTTAGACGTGTTAGTTTCAAAGGCAATCAACACCTTGAAAACTTATAAATTGAGCAATTTTCCACTTTGTGAAATTTATGAGCTGCAGTCGAGGTGAAAATTGTCTCAGTCTGAGTTTGTGTCTGAGTCTGAGTTCATGTGTGTAGCCAAGTCCAGGACAGGACAGAGCAGAAAATGGACTGGGAAGGGACAGGGAAAAGGACAGCAAACGAAGGATAAGAAGAAGCCAAGTCTGAACAGACCAACGTTCGTTCTTCTTTTGGCCCTGACAAGCAATCACATGGCCCACACACACACACACATACTTAGAGAACACGGCTTCGCTGCACATTCAATTGATGAGCCTCCTCCCTTCGGTTTCTTTCAGTTCCCTTCACTTCCCTCTTTTTCTTGGGCCTTGCAATTTGTAGAACAAATTGAAATTGAAATTCACATTGGCAAGTCTTGAGCCAAGAATTAGAAGGCCATAAATACGTATGTATGTATGTATGTATATATGTATTTAGGACTACAACAGCTGCAATTTACTGGCAACATTTTTAATTAACTGAAGCAAAGTGATAATGTCCAGATATATAAAAGACTTTGCGATTTATCGCACGTTTTTAGTCTCGAAATGTTGGATTGCTTTCATTCCATCAAGCATACGACAACTGAGCAGCCGTATATTTAAAAAAAAAAGAATACTAGATTATGATGAAAAAAACTAAGCGAAAAGTAACAAAAGGCAAGAAGAAAAATGTTTACTATAGGTACATAAATTGTGCAATACCTAGTAAATAGTAATAAAAAATTATTGATAATTTATAATAAATTGCTTCTTTAGTAATTTAAGAAAAATCTTAAGCAGAAATTGCCATTTTTTTGACATTGCCTTTGAAATAGTTCGATCCAATTTTATCTTAATTATTAAAGTTTTTTCAAAATTAATTGCTTAGTTTGAAATATCTCTCCACAGAAATAATAAATACCTATTTAGATGCATTTAGAAGTTAAATGTTTCCGTTTTTTCTTCAGATAATTTCTGTAATATAATCAAAGTTTAAGCAGTAATAGTAAAATTTGCATTTAAAATCAGAAAAAATATTATATTTTAATGATCATTAAAAGTTTTGAGAATTTAAGCTGAATATTAAAGCAGGAAGAGCAAAATGTGTAAGTTCGCAATTAGAAATATTTGAGTAATCATTAAAAATCTCGTGACTCTAAAATAAATTCCTTTTTTTTTTTTTTTTGGTTTTTTGCCCAAATTTCAATTTAGTTACCTAAAATATTGATTTTAAAATTTGAAATAATAAACTCAAACTTTTCATTCTTTAAAAATACATCTCAACAAGTTTCCTAGTTTTCTGTTGTTTATTTTTGTTACCCAATTTTGGCAACATTTGTCAAAATCTCTAAAGGGGAATCTGGAATCGAAGTTATTAGTTATTAGCTGCTTGCCACAAGAGGCAGTTGCAAGTAACTAGGCTTTTTGTGGTGTGGAACGAGAGAGAACTTCAACAGCCGCAAGAATCGTTCAAAACTTGCTACAAATTCAAGCTAATTGTGCATGAAATTTAAGCCCAAAGCTCAACTGGCTAACTGGCTCTTACAGCCTAGTTAACAAGTTTGTGTTAATTACTCAGCTGCCACATAAAGCGGCAAGTTTGAATGAAAAACAAAAACACTGCACTGCACGGCAATCAAAACAGTTAACAGCCGCCCAACTGGCCAAGTGCTTGAGCTCGAGCTCGGTTCTGGCCTGGTCCTAACTTGCCACTTGCCAGTTGCCAGTTGCATGCAACTTGTGTCACAAGTTAAGGCGATTCGAGTTTGTTTTCTTGCCATGTTTGTTTGTTTTGGTTGTTGTTGTTGCTGTTGTTGTTGACTTGTTGTTGACTGAAACAATGAAGTGGCCGCTGTTGCTGCCACACTCGCTCTTTTTAGCCAAGTTAATCAAAGGTATAAATGCTTATAAGTCTGTGCATTCATTATATGTTTTTCTGTATAAACATCTACATAGATCTCATAGACGTTAAGAGTTAAATAGATTTGTGATAACCACGTATCGCAAATAATTATAATTAAAGATCTATCAGACGGTAAAAAATTAAACACTAAAAAATGACAGGGACATTGAGAAAATCGGGCACAGTAATGGTAAAAACATTAGAAACGCTAATCTTTTTTTGTACTTTTCAATTAGCAATGTTTCAAAATTTAACAAATAAACGGGACTCCATTTTCATGCGCAGCTTTTTATCATATTATTAAGAATTTGTTTGAAATGTCAAAATTACTCCTTTTTCACTGTACGTTATTTTTGATGACTATCAAGGAACAGGATAAATTTATATTTTAAATTGTATGTTTCGATGTCTTTTTAAATTTTAGTTTAATAATTATAAAAAAATTAGAAAATTAATTTTTTTTTTTAAATTGTTATACAAATGTTTTACTACAACTCTGACAATACTTCCATGAGTTCGAGTTCCGAAAAGATGTATTTTTAAACATTAATTATTGCTTACTTTATTTTTTTTTTAAATTTTTATTTTATTCGCATGGATCAAGACTCCGAAGAATCATATAAGTACTGGGCACCTGAAAGTCGAGCACCTTCCACTTGTTGCTGTTGCATTTTGGCTGCTTTTGCTTTGACCAACTTTGCATGGTCTTGAATCGACTCATAAATTCATACATTTGCTTGCAGTCTCATTCCATTTTCCATTTTCCACACAATTGAAAGATGCGCATTACTCAGATCCCCCCTACCCCAACTACTCCTCTCTTCCCCTCCCCTTGCCTCGCTTGGTATTCCCCATTCCCGCATTATTTGAAGCTTAGTTCGTTTGGCAAACAAATGACGATTTTGCCACAACTCGCGATCACATTTTACATTTTTTATTTGCGCCAAAGAAAAACAATTGCGAAACCCAATGCAATTTTTCTTATGCCACGTTTGCAGTTGGGGAGGGGTAGGGGAGAGCGGACAGTGGGGAGAGTGGGGCGGGTAGAGGGTTAGCAAAGACAACAACCAACACCGAAAACAAATAAACGCAGATAGATAAAGAGCTGCGAGCTGCGAGCTGTGAACTGAACTGAAGGCATCCGAAAGGCAAAGAGCAAACAACATTGTTTCTCCCTCTTCCACTTGCTTCTTCCCTCCTGCTCCTTCTCCCTCACTTCCCTCTGTCTCACTCTCACTCTAAGCTGAAGCTGCCACAAGACGGAAACGGAAACGCGTCACACAATATCGAAGTGAGCTTGAAACTTGGCTAGCAAGAAGTGGAGAGGGTGGGGAGAGGGGGAGAGGGGGAGATAGGGAAAGGGGGAGAGAAAGGGGAGACAGCGTGAAGCTATTAGATATTTATTTCTGCGGATGTTTGTCTGTGTTTCTGTCTCTCTTTCAGCTGCCTGTCTCCCTGTCTCTCCCTCTCCCTGTTCGTCTGTCTCTGTCTCCCTCTGCACATATTTGCACATGTTTCGCATTTGTATTCCATGCGTTATTGAGCTGAAAATTGATGCACATTACTTACTCTATTGAATTACACATTAGCCATTGCTTTTGGCCCTCTTGCTGCTTGTGTGGCCTTAACCCCCCTCTACCCCCTCTACCTCCTCATCCTCTCTCTTCATCGTGACCAATAAATAATTTGAAAATAACAAAATAACAAAGTGAAACAAAGACGGGACATGCCGCCAATGCATCCGCTGCATCCTCTTCTCCTCCTCCCCTTCTCCCCCTCCTTCTCCTCCTCCCTTCCACCCACAACAAACGTCAATTCGCTCCCGATGCGCACAGTGGGCCAAATGGTAAAACTAGCGTCTTTTTTGTAAATTCGTTTTTATCAATTACAAAAACCATAAAATATTTAAATTTGATTTTTTATTTATTTCATCAGTTAAAAAAACATGTAAAATATTTCAAAACAAAATTAATTGATTGGAATTAATAAGGTGACAGTGTTGGAAAAAATTTAAATTTTACAAAAATATAAAGTTTTGATGCATTATAAAATTAAAGTTCAAACAGTCATGATATTAACATTTCGCTAGGAATTCGGTAAAGTACTGACAAAATTATGAAAGTTTAAAGCGTTTAAAAGAAAATCGGATTAATTTAGACAAAAGTATGACAAAAGTATGAAAAGCTCTCATAGGTGAGTTGTAAATTTGTTGATGTGCTTTTACATCACTTATTGTAATTATAAATGTGTTTTAAAGAAAAGCACAATTTTAAAATAATCATTATTATAAAATGTTAATTACTTCAGCCCAAAAATGTTAGCTTAAAGATAAGATTAATTAAACTCTGTTATCTCAGCTGTTTGGCCCACTGTGTGACTTCCCCTCCCCTTCTACCCGCTCGCGACTGCAACTGCAACAGCCATCGACATTGCCTTGAATTATGCATGTGTGTGTGTGTGTGTGTGTGTGTGTGTGTGTGTGTGTGTGTGTGTGTCTGCAATACTTCTAACGGTGCTGCTGCCCTCAGCGTGCCCCATAAATTGCCCAACTAAATACAATTTATTTCTCGTCGTCGCTGGTGACCCGTGTGTATTTTATATGTATGTATGTATATATGTATTAGTACGTACGCTTTTCCCAGCGCAGTGTCGTTATTTATGCGCTGCTTTTAGCATTTTCCAACCCCCTCCACGCCACTTTCCACTTAGCGGGTCCTTCTGTCTCTTTTATTTTTTCATATGCCAGTGTGTACTACATCTTCAATATAATATTTATGTTGTTTTAAATAGTTTGTCAGCATGGCATGTGGTTGCAATTCCCCTCCCCCTCTCTCTGTTTCTGTCACTGTCGCCTAACAGAGCTGTAAACTTGACGAGTTGTTAACTTTTGTTACTTAACAGCTGTTAGCAAGATGAACCCCTGCTAGCGAATGTTAACCGTTTACTGCTGACAAAACTGTGCTACAAAGCGACCCCTACAGCAGAAAGCTGAACTAACAGACGGACTGTTATGTAAACTTAACAGAGTTGTGCACTGTTTACGGATAAATTTTATAGCAATGTTAGGACAAGTGCCCCTGCTGCTAGTGGATAATGTTAATCACGGTGTGCTAACATTTTTTTTTAATATAACAAATATAAATAAGAAATGCACATATTATTTGCGAGTTTCAATGCGTATTTACATGAACATTTTAATTCTAAGCAACTTAAATATAATTATGAGAATCATTAAAATATTTGAGCCAAATTTAAAAACTAAGAAGTTAAGCAAAAAATGAATAGACCTCGCATTAGCTTAGCAAAGATATGAACCTATTTAATAATAGTAAATATAATATTTTAAAAACAACATTTTAGTCAAATAGAAATCAGTGTAATTGCTCCACAACGAACTGTTGCATGCCACATACGCTCATACTCATATTCATATTCAGGCTTAACACCGAGTGTATTCGCAACTGACAAAAACAAAACGTTGACTGTCACAAGAAACGACAACTTAATCGGCAAATGTTAGCCAAGTAACTCACCACATTTCCACAATTCCTGTGCACTGTTAACAGTCGTGTGCACTGTTAGCACTGTTTATGGTGCAGCTGTGCGGTTCGAGTCCGCGACGAAGCCGAAGTCGCAACCGATTCGCCATCCGAGACACGAGTCGTGTTCTGAGCGTATAAAACAACGAGTGCGCCAACTGGCGAAATTCAGTCTTCGTTTTGCCTCTGAATCGTGCGGTCAGCAACTGAAAACTGTAACTGAAAGCGGAACTATTGAAGTTCCTCGTATTACACGCGCTGCGTTCGCCGCGACACGATTGGCTGAAATGAGCAAAAAACAAAAAGCAACAACAACCAAAAATTAAAATATATTGAAAGCTTAAACAGCAACAACATAAATAAAAATATAATTTAAAATTAGCATCGAAATTAAAATTGAAGCCAAAATAATATTTAAAAAATTATAAGTGAGATTATTGTGTGTGTTTTTAAAATGGGAATCGCGCGTTGTCGGCTTAAAGCAGCTTTTTAAATTCGGCATTCGCAAATTTTCGTGCGCTCGTTTTTCGTTTCTGTTTCTGTTGCTGTTGCCTGTTCCCGGTTCCCGTTTCCCTATTCCCGATTCCCTGTTTTCCCAATTTTCGGAGTTGTGCGTGTATTGAAGCCGGAGTGTGTCCTGTGTGTGTGCTTGTGTGTGTTTGTGTTTGTGTGTGTTTGTGTCGACCAAAATCGGGATACATTTCCGCCAGTGACTGTGAAATAATTGAAGCTTCAACTGCAACAGAAATTGCAATAGCGAATGTAACTAAAGTGACAGCAGGCAAGTAAAATTTACTTCGTACTCAGTACTCAGCGAGAGGCTTTAACTTTTCGACTTTTCTCCCATTTTCCCCGATTTTCACGGTAATCAAGCGAATGCAATTCAAATTTACACACACACTCAGCTGCGTTTTCCCCATTTTCATTCAGTGTTTGTTTTGTGCCTTGGCTTGAGCACATTTTCTTATCGCAATGGCTGAAAAACTTTCGCTGCAAGATCCATACAAACTTTGGAGACTTTAGTTTCAACTCGTGACTGACGCCTGCAAGTATGCAATACAAATTTTGACTTTCAGTTTAGGCCTCCACAACTTTTCACGTGATTGTGTGTGGGTGTGTGCGTGGGTGTGTCAGTGTTGCCAGCTTAGCATATTTAATGCCAAATCTCAAATGTCTGAAAATGTTGACAACCTTTTGAACCTTTAGGATAAATGCAGAAACTTCTTTTTAATCATGTTTGCTTGGATTTTTACTTCTTCTTTTCACTTTTAATTATAATATTTATAATACAAAAATTTAATTATTATTTAGTTCACCATATTTTATGTATTATTTTATTTTCAATGCTTCCCAGCTTTTTAAATTGAAAAAAGGGTATAATTTTATAAAATAATACATAATTATAATAATAATTAACTTTTTTTATTATAAATACTATAGTTAAAAGTGAAAAGAAGTAAAAATCCAAGCAAACATGATTAAAAAGAAGTTCCTGCATTTATCATAAAGGAACATTTTTAGTTTTTGGGATAAATGCAAGAACTCCGATTTCAATCATAATTTTTTATTCAATTTTTATAATTAACCCATTAATGGCTGCCCATAGATCGGCTGGTACGATTTTGACGAAATTTGGAAATGTGTGCCTAGAAGACCATAGAAGTTGAAAGAAACAAAAAAAAATTTTTATCTTCAAATTTAATTTTTTCGATTTCCATACATTTTTCAGCTATTTTCGATAACATTTTGTATGCAGAAAAATAGCTAGATATTCACCTGTAAAAAACTACAAGTATAACAAGGATAACTTAACTGTTCAAATTTTATACTTATATTTTTATTATTTCTCTTTACTATGAAATAAATTTTGCCTCGATATCTCTCACATGCCCCGAGCTAGAATTTTTAAAGTGTCAATACTTTTTTGGGTATTTAAATACCCATTAGCCGTTAATGGGTTAAAAGTTTTAATTATAATGATTATTATTTAAATTATATTATTTTTAATAATTTAAATAAAATTTAATTGGCATACATAGATTGGTTTTTTCCTCAAAAACTTTAAAATCTCTTTTTATGAGGAATCTTAGGAGGATTTTGTTTTAAATAATTATATTTTGTATTTCAATTTAATAAATAAACATTTTTTTTTTTATTTAAATTCCTCCTTTACTCAACGTTAAACATTTTTTATTATTTTTTTCTGAAGTCATACTTATTTTAAGTGTCAATATGCTGTCAACACTGGTGTGTGCTACAAATTTGGTGAGCTTGTAAATCCGTAGCGCGTTTTCTTTTCATCGTGTGGCGGCTTTTGGCTTTTCATGTAGAAAATTTGCCAGCATAAAATATTTTCTGAGCAAATATTTTTACAATGTGTATTTCATGTGCGAAACTCTGGAATTTGCTATGCAAATGAAGTTGAGTATTACAGAACAAGAAGAAGACTAGGGAGATAGGGGTCGCAAAAAATTAAATTTAAATTTGAAAGCCACTCAGCTCCCTCTCTCTCTCTCTCTCTCTCTCTTTGTCCCACTGTCTGTCTGTCTGGTTGTTCTTGGTGAATTTAATTCGGGTTAAGGCCTTTTGCGGCCAGCTTATGAAACAAAAACCGCGGCATTGGGCTAACCCCAAAAGCCAAAGCCATGTGGTACATTTTGTTATTGTTATTGTTATACCCGTCACTTAAAAACTAAGTAAAAGGGTATATTGTATCCTGCTTAATTCGCAACAAGATCGGCCAAATAGAAATAAAGTAATGTCTTATTTAAGTTTTAAAGCAATGCAAGTGCCTAAAAGTATGCAATTTTTTGTATTTATTTAAATAAGTAACGGGTATCCTATAGTCGGGTTCTCGGCTCTAGCCTTTACCGCTTGTTTTTATTGTTGTTGTTGGCAATTGTGAAAACGATGCCTGCAACCAGCTACCACTTCCCATATTCCATATCCCAAAAGCAGCTTCTGTGTTTTTTTTTTTTGGCGCACACTTCCGCTTGTTGGCTGCTTATGTCTCTTTCTCTCAGTCTGTCTCTCTGACTAAATTCGCTGCCATATGCGCCAGCCGCAAAACTTTTGAATTTTTAAGTGGCAATTCGTGTAGCCGCTTCCTTCTCAGTCTCTGCCCTCATATAAACACAAAGCATAAATACACAACCTTGTGAAAAAGAGATGCAACAAAATAAAATGAAACAACAGGCACTTGCCTCTGATCTGACTGTCATCAGTGTTGCCAGCTTAGCTTATTATTATTATAAATATGATTAGCTACGTTTTTTCATAGTCCAGTTACATATACTTATGCTGAGAGATATTTTCAAAGTTGACATTTATATCTCTCCAATAGACATTGAAAGAATTGGTTTGAATCTAACATATTTTAAAAAAGTGAATCTATTTTTCCAAGTTGTTTGACGTAAATCTTACATTATTATCTTTCCTACAGTTATCGGAAACCTTCATTCAGCTTTGAAAAAATAGAGCCAAGTTTAGCAAACAGTGTGAATAAAAAGTGACTACATTTTTCCAAGTTTTTTGACGCAAAGTGCAAGTGAAATATCAAAATATTGTCAAAATTATAATTCAAGCTAAATAATATTTATATATTGTCATAATAATAATTTAAATAAAATATTATTAAAACTTAAACTCGATTGGGGAAACAACACTCCATTGAAGATGAGAAGTTTTATAAGTTTTGTTACTATTAGTTTATTTTTAATTATTCTGGAGCACTCAAGTTTTCCATTTTGTTTGCATATTTGTTATTATTAATATTTTTAGCTTATTCTAGCAACTTTTTACTATCAAATCTCGCTTAGTTTGACTGCCAAGTTCTTCTGACAACACTGACTGACATTAACTTTTTTTTAAGGCCGCTTGCCGTTTGCTCTCTGCCAACGTCATTTTATTTAAATTTTAATTCGGCCAGCACACTGAGTGTACATTATTATATCTTTTATTTTGTGAATTTTACTCTCCGGCTGCTGCTGAATTTCATATTCTTTGGCTGCTTTGGCTAATGTTACCTCATGCGCTAATAATGAGATTGAATTGCCGTGGACGTGTCTTTGTGGCTAATTCTCTTTTATTTTTATACTCGTTACTTAAAAAGTACGTAAATGGTATGTTGTACTCGTTGACTTCTATAAGCCCCTACGCAGATCAAGTGTGTATCAAATTATCGTCTTGTTCCTTTTCACCTCTGTAAATCGCGAAAAGCTACCACATGCACAGTTTTTAGAATATAAGGTATTTATTGGTAATTAAAGTTACCTTTTTTTATGAGCTAACATCTTACTAATTCGCAACAAGATCGTCCAAATAGAAAAGAAGTAATGGCTGATTTAAGTTTTTAAGCAATGCAAGTGCCTTAAAGTATGCAATACCATTTTTTTTTATTTCTTTCAACAAGTAACGGTTATGCTATAGTCGGGAACTTGACTATAGCCTTTTCCACTTGTTTTTTTTGGGAATAGCTGAAAATAGCAAAGCCCCTTTTACCTTTTTTACTTTCCGAAATGTTCCTATACTTGGTTTATATATAATGGATTTATTTTTTGGTCTTCCTTTACATTTGGACAGCTGGCAGATTAGCAAGGAGCCGTAAATTGTGTGCTACTTAAAAAGTTGTCAACTGCGATTTCTAATTCATTCATTTACTGCGTTCACTCATTTAGTTATTTTTGTATAGCTTATGGGTGTGTGTGAGTGTGTGAGTGTATTTGTGAGTGCGCCTAACATTATGCAAATTAGTTTCGTTTGTTTGTTGGCCGCATTGCGTTTTCATGCGCCTAATGAATAAAGCATAGCAAAATTATTGTATGGAATTCAATTAGCATGTTTCTCTACAGCAAAGAATTTCCCCTCAATTTCCACATTCATTTCCATTTCCAAGCCAGAATTTATGTGTGGAAGACAAGTGCAAAGTTTTTTGTTTACTAGACGCACATAAATTAGAGCTGCCCAAATCCACTAAATAAATTATGCGTGTAATTCGCCACGGCCACGGACAACAAATTAGCCAAAGTTTTAAAGTGTTTGTCAGTTTGGCTGCAAAGTATAATTATAATTACTAATCGCCAATTGAGGCCAAAGAAAACGAACAAGAATTTGACACAAGTTGCCAGTAAAAATCAAAAAGTGAGAATTTTTAAAATGTGAAATTTTTTAAACTTCAACTCACTTTTAAAGGTGATGAAAATGCAATTGACAGAATTTGAACAGCATTGACATGAAATAGAATTAGAAATTCTGCGGATTTACAAGTACAAATGCATTCAATTTACTTAGAATTTAGAGATTTATTTAACTCAGCTTAACTGTTTATTTAAAATTTCCTTTCCAAATGTAAAATGCAATTTTAAGACAACTATAACCAAATAGAAGACATAAACAAATTGTACTCTCTGAAAATTAATATTACTAATAGCTACAAAGAAAAAATCATAGAAAGACAGCGAATTTTTAAGCATGTTATTTGCTTTTAAAATGAATCCTAGACTCTTTATCAATAAGGTAATAAGAATTCCAAATATCAGTCAACGGAATATGAACAGTTTGCAATGTCGTCGCTTTATCAGAATTTCAATTTCAATTTCAAGTCGAGAAATGAAATGTGAATGTGGATGAAACTGGATTGAAACCAGCAAAAGGGAAGTTCAATGCAACTTTCGATTTTGGACAAGTTTAGAGAGAGAGAGAGTTAGAGAGAAAGAGGCTGCAGTAAAGTCAGTTCACTTCTCATTCCCTATCCCAATCCCATTCCCTTATTGACATCCCTTTCTTTCTTCCATTGCCTTCCTTTTCTAGTTGCAGTTGCAGTTGCAACTGCAGTTTGTAGTCGGTCGATTGGTAGTAAAAGTGCAACTTTGTCTCCTTACATGTTTAGTGCAGTAGAGAGAGAGAGAGAGAGAGGCAGAGGGAGAGGGAGAGGGAGGAAAGAGGAAGCATTGGTAACGGCTTTGCCAGCTGCTGTAAATTTGCAAACTGCTCTTTCTTTGCTTCTCCCGGTTTGCTTCCTTTCTCTCTATTTAAAATGGTAACCTTGGCTCAAACGGGCTATTTGTGTATTTGTGTGTGTGTGTGTGTGAGCTTAACCACAGTGTGTAACCACAACTAGCACACACACACACACTCACACATGCATATTTGCATACACCTAACAAAAGAATTTTCACTATTTCAATTTAATAATTGTGTGTGTTTCAAAACTGATTTATTCAGTTTAAGATCATCTATAAAATATTTTCATTTTACTTAAAACATTTAAATAAAAAGTAAGGAAAAATAATTTTATTTAGTTTCATAATTTTACTTAAAACCTATTTAGCAATGTTTGAGATTTAACAGAACAACGGAATTCTATTCTTATACGCAGCATTTTATCATATTACTAAAAATTTGTTTGAAATTATTTTTTCAATCATGAAAAAAACGTCAGAGATGCAAATCTGAAGGTGCGTTTGTTCAGCTTTTTGTTCTCTCATGAAGCATCTGATCGGCTCGGATTTGATTTGATCGGACTGATTTGATGCCAGTCGCTGAGCTGCGTTTAATCATATACTGCAACTGATGAGTTGCTCTCTTTAAGTCATGTTTTTTTCAGTGTATCGCTTTGCCTTGCATTGTGCATTGTTTTTGGGGCCATGGCAGCTGTTGTAACCCATTCTTTTATTTCATTCCCCATTCACACGCCCTCATGGCAGTAGAAGAAGAGGAATAGGAAGACGAGACTTTCAAGTGTAGACTCGGACTAGGGACTCTTCTTCTTCTTCTTCTTCCCTCTGCGCGTTATGCAAAACTAACTTTTTCCATTATTTTGCAGCGTGTACCGCTGTTGCTCGGGAAAACTGCTCGGGAAAACTGCTGCTGCGGCTGCTGCTTGTGGTTTTTATTTATGGTCTAGTATTTTTGTTTTGTTTTTCATTTTGTATTTTTTAGTTAGTTACTCGACTGGTCGCACGTGTTTCGCCTTTGCTCTCTCTCTCTCTTTCACTCTCGCTCTGTAAACAAAAGCCAACTGCGAAAGTTTTGACAACGCTTTTCGGTTATGCACAGTCAATGTTGCCACGCCCCCTCTGCCCCCTTGTCTGCCCCGCCCTTCTCACTTCTCACTTCTCCCTTCTACTCCGAGTCTGAGTCTCTTAGCCGAAAATTGGGTCGGCAAAAGAGAAATTTATGTCGCAGCCGCGTGCAAAGTGACAGCGAACAAATTGCCGCGACACAACAAGCCATGTAAAATGTAGAATGTAGAATGTTGAATCTAAAATGTAAAATGCAAAATGCAGCGGCAAAAGTTTTCTGGCTGGCGCTAATCAAGTGCCGCAAGTGGCAGCAGAGCATCTCCTAATTTGTTGTCCTTCATAGTATACTATATACCTAGGAGCTACGAGAGTGAACTGATAGGTTATAAAGAGCCGAACACACGCTTCGTGAGAGAGCAAGCTATCGAGCATGCTATTTATAGAACACACGCATTCTCTCTCTCTATACGTGTGTCGACTGCGACGTTGTTGATATTGTTGTTGACTAGCAATGGTGTAATCCAATAATTGATAACACATTTCCTTTATAAAATAGTTGATTGTATTAATAACTAAAATTGTTTCCATTCAAAAAAGTTGCGTTTGACATATTTATACACTCTGTATATATTCTGATTGCGCTTTGTGGCAACTGGGGAAATCTGTGTCTAAATGCGGCACAAGTTTTAATGTTTTTCAAAAAACCGAACTTGAATTATTGATAAAATACTTTGACAGCATGTGCTTACTACATTGTGGTGCCTGTTCTCTTGTCTCTGTTCTCTGGGGTGCCACTAGATGCAGACAAGACAACAACAACTAGAGCTACAGTCACTACAACTACAACTGCCACACAGTGTTGCAAACAAATTTCCAACTCGCATGCTCAAACTTATTTGATGCACTTCAATTCAGTGCGAACCCAAACAGAGCTTCGGTGAATTCGACAGTGTCTTCTCTTCTCTTCTCTCTTGTCTCTTCATCTCTCTTCCGCCCCATCGACATTGATAAATGGTATTTTGCTAAACTTTATTTTTTTTTTAGAACAACAAATAAGCAAAATGGCCAGAAATGCAGAAAGTGTGTAGCTCTCGGCTAGCGTGTTCCAGTTTTTACATCCTGTATAATCCTGTTCACTTAAATCAAAATCTAAAATTTAAAAATTTTAGACTATCATTAGATTTTCTGAAAAATGACTAAATTGCGAAATTTATTTTATTTTGTAAAAATATTTTAAATTCAAAATAGTTTCTTTCTGTCGATTGGTTTTAGTTAGAGTTTAATAGTTAAATAAGTATAGTATATATAATATTATTATACTTATACAAAATATGTACAAAGCTGAGTTTGCGATTCATGGAGATTGTGAATTGATTTGATTTTGCCTCACGATAACGTCGTCTCTTAAATCTCTAATTAAATTCTCGAAACGGCGAGTTATTAAAGAATTAATTAAAAACTGGCAACAGCAGGAGGAGAAAACTTCTGTGCGAAAGTGTTAAGCACAAGCGGTTACCAAAATTTGTTGTTTGGCTGCCTCAAAAAAGTTTGGCTCGCGTCCTGCGACACAAGTCACAAGTCGCCACAAAAAGTGAAGTTTTCCTCCTCGAAAACTTTACAACTTGTGCAGCACCAGAAATGACCTCAGGCTGCCTCAGTGTCAAGTAACGGCAGCTGTTGCAGCACTCTTTCTCACTCTCTCTCTCTCTCTCTCTTTCAGTCTCTGCCCTGTCATTGTAGCATCTGACCAAATGCTTTGTAATTTGCCGAGGCGACTTTTCTTTTTCACATTCACATTCTTTGCCTTGTCTGTCGTTCTTTTTAATCAATGGTTGTTGGTCCTGGCACAACACTGCGTATACTCAATGCTTTAAGTCCAATCAGCCAGTTGGCCAAATGCTAATGACAATGCCAAAGAGGCGTCTAAATTCTGCCGTGCAATGCGGCGTATGCGCGATATGTGTAATTTGGTATCGCCTACATCGCGAGCTAATTATAGCCAAAATGCGCTAATGATATTCAATTTCAATTTCAATGAGCTACTCCGGCTGCAGCTCCTTACTCCGCATTTTGTCAAAATGTCAAGCAGGCGACCAACAAAAGGGCTATAACAACCAACCAAACAGGCAACAACAGACGTCAAGCTGTCAAAGCGCGCAACAGCGAGACAAGTGCCACGGGGAAAAGGGAGAGAGAAGAAAGGGGGATTAGACAGACTAGAGGCAGAGAAAGAGAAAGAGACAGACAACGACAGCAATACACAGAGAGAACAAATTAAAATGAAATTTCATATTATGCATATAGTTAAAGCTTAAAATTAGCACAAAATACTCAATTAGCGAGCATAAATAAACTTCATCAAGGAGAAAGAATCTGGAATATAATATAAAACAAGTGGGAAAGGCTATAGTCGAGATGCCGACCATAGGATACCCGTTAATTATTTTAAAATATAAAAAAAAAGTTGTTGCATATTTTTAGGCACTTGCATTGCATGAAACTTTAATCAGCCATTACTAGCGTTCTGTTTGTCCGATCGTGTTGCGGTTGAGTAGGATTATAGCTTATAATAGTAGTTAATGTTAAGTTTAAGTTTTTTACTTGTTTTATTCGCTCAGTGTAGAGGAATAGAAATGTAGAGATATGTAGAGACTGTCATGGAGTTGTTTGACACTGGTAAAATCGCTTTAGCTTCATCGAATCATGTGAACCGTTGCAGCTGCCGCCGTGAAATGTGAAAAATTATGAAAACCATAATGAAAATCAAAGGCTGTTTTGAAGGGAGGCGAGGGGCGTGTCTCTGACAAGGGGACAGCGGGAGGGAAATCACTCAATTGGACGGCTAACTGACAGCTACACATTATCAAATATTTATGGCCAGCAGCGAGCGTGCAGTTGTGGTTAGTAGGCGGTGGGCGTGGCTGCTTGGCTCATTGAAAACATTTTGGGCCCCGACGAGAGAAACATTGACACCAACGCCCCAAAATGACAATTGCAGCCCGAAGAAATGGGGAAAACCTTCAAAAAAAATAATAATGTTCATAAAAAACAGCTGCTTGTAACGACATGAGAGTTTTCAAAGTAAGTGAGAGAGAGAGAATGGTAGAGCGAGAGAGAGAGAGCACACATGACGGGACGCTGAAAACGGAGGCTCATTTATAATTCAGCAAAGTAAAACATTGAAATAATGAAATTACACCTAAAGAATTTGACGGTGACTCCGCGACGGACGGACAGACGTTGCCTGGAAGGAAATATGAGGGACGAATAAATAAAAATTTAATGAAAACACGTATACGCAACATGCGCCACGGCGCCACCAACATTTTTAAACATCCAACATCCCCATACAAATGACAAAATTGCCATTGGCGACGCCATCGTGTTTTGAATTTGCATGCGTGAGGCATTTTCCACAAAAATTGTAGTCGAAAAACGCAAATAATTGAATTTCTGTCAGCGAAATTAAATTACGCGACGTTTTAGGCCCCAACTGCGCCTTTAAAGCGCCCTCTGCCGGCGAGTAGGCATTTGTTGTTTTGGGCATGGGACATAATGCATTTTAAATGTGCATAATTAAAATAAATGCAACAAATGATTTAAATTTATTAAAATGTTTGCGAAAAAGCCACAAACAAAAGCCAGAAAGAAGCAAAGAGAAAGGGAGAAATTGTGAAAGTACGAGAGGGCGGACAGATAAACACTATAAAAGTTAATGACAATGCATAAAAGTTCATTACTCGCCGAAACATAAACATATAAAATAGTTGAACAAACACAACAAAAGATGTGAAAGTTGTGGATGCAGATGTCGATTTCCATACAAAAATTTGTTTATATGTATATTGGAATAGGTTTTTTACTGCAAATTATGACAAGAAAATACTTAGATATTTAAAGCAAAAATAATAAAGAAATCAATACTTGGAAGAAGGTACTTTGGGTGTCAAAATTAGGATTCCAAGAATTCTGTCTAACTCGAACTAAATTGAGCGGTAATAGCGTATACTAAACTTAACAAAAAGACTTCCATAAGTCGAAGTCTCAATAACTCGAACATTTTTCTTAAATAATAGTGATTCGAGCTAGGGAAGTTCGACCGTATTTGTATGTATTTAATTTATTATTTCAAATATCAGTATTAATAGTCTGCTTTACCCAATGCTTATTTTAAATAATTTAAATGTTATTCATAGATTTATTTGAAATTTTTGTGAGGTGTCACAAGTTCTATATAGAGTTTTATATATCATTTAAACATTAACTGTCGAAATGACAGCAATCAAAGTCACACACTCATACTCACGCATGCATTCACATACATTCACACTCACACTCACACTCACAACGATGCGAGGCGAGTTACATAAAAAAGTGACCACTAATTAACCTAATTTCTGGTATGAATACAACAAATAGGTTGACTCACTAATGCATCGATGTTAGTGCGTGCCACATACGTGTACTTCGACATATGTATACATGCATATGTACTTAGATATAAACGTGTATATAGATAGATTTGGTGATAAACCAGCCGCGACATGCAATGGGAAATAATCGAACTGAAAAAAAGGAGAAAAAACGCTCAAATGGAAACCAATGACACCATTTATATTTATTATATAGCATTTTAGCTCCAACGTTTTTTGGTAATTATTTATCAATATCAAATTATTTCAATATTAATTCAAACAACAATTTCAATAAGCCGTAATTATCGACGAATGTAGATCAAATAATCACATTTTAGCAGCAACAACAACAATAGAAACACAACAAAAACAGCAAGAAAATTAATTATGAAAATACAAATAGAAATAATTTAGCTCGACAATAACAAAAACTTACAAAATGTTTTATACAAATGTGTGTGTGTGTGTGTGTTTGTGTCGTGTGGTGTTAGTGTGCGTGTAATTGAGGTTAAATGAGCACGACATCATTTACAGACATTTGTTTTCGTATATAATTAGAAAATTTACTAATGACGCTGAAAAGTATGCTACACAATTGCTTGCCGACATTTGTGCTGTCTTTTCTTTTGGCGCTGAAAAGTGTGCTACAGAAATTGTTTGCCAAACTGATATTTTTGTCTGTTCTTCTTCTACTTTTACTTATAGTTATGCAACGACCGGAAGCCAGAGCAGCTGTGAATGCAAATAAATGCAACGAATACGAAGAAACTCATATAAATTAGGAAAATTAACAACAATAATAACACACACCAACACACTGACATACATATGCACACAGACACGAGACCGAAATAAAATCACATAAAATGCAACGAAATCTGCTGCATAAATTAAACCAAACGGAGAAGAAGTGCAACAGCAACAACAACAACAATTGCCAGCAGAGATACATGAAATATTCAAACTAACTAAAAGCAAGGCAATTCATAAGAAAATTCTCATCTCCATCTCGACAAAATCACAGCCACAACAACAAGCACAACTCAAGTGTGCTCTTGGGCATGACGCTAATGGAGCATCGCTTGGCTACAACAGCTCCACTTTCTCCCCATTCTCCGCTTTCTCCGCATTCTGCACTTTCACCACTGGCAAATCTGGCTGCCCTGGCACACGGCAAAATGTTTGCCAAACTGTGCAACGACACGTGGTCCAGGCTGCATAAGTCCAAGTAAGTTTCATTTCTTTCACTCTACCCAAAAACTCTAATTAATTTTAATAAACATACACAGCAAATTATATGAAATTTGCAGTGCTTCTTGAGAACATTTTGCAAACAAATATATAAACTACTATATAAATGAATTGTTGAGAAATGAGAAAAGCAGTTTTCACAAAAATTAACATATAATAATTGTATATAATGTTTATATAGGCTTAAAACTGTTTGTAAATATAAAAAAATATGTGGAAATTCTAAATCTCAATAAATTTTTATACAAATGTATTGTTGACAAATGCGAAGGTCAGAAACTTCTTTAGAAGTTATCCGAAAATTTGACTCATAAAAATACTATTATTTATAAATATTAAAAAAAATATGTGACAATACTCTTCCCTATTTCATTAAAAATCTTATAAGAAGATCCATATGGCTATTTCAAATTCAAATAAATTGTTGTAAACAATTTCTACAGCAAGTTTCTCAATAATTGTATACAAATGCATTGTTGATAATTTCAAAAGTTAGAAAAATAGAGTCACATGCAAAAAGAGTCTGTTCTATCTTCCCAAAAATATCTGTAAGAATTACAGAAATAAATGGAATTCAATTTATGTCCACGGTCTTTCCAATGATATTTATAAACTTAATCGATGTTAGCCAGGTTAACAGGGAAACCCACTTGAAATCTCATTCTGTAGTCATGACGTTTAGAGGTAAAACGTGGCCTATAAATAGCTACAGTTGAAAGGGGGGAAGTCTTTGACTTTGGGTTTGATATGGGTTAATTTTGATTCGACTGACAAACTGAAACTGATTGTTGGCTTGATTTGACCTTGTATTCAACAGTGAATATGATTAAATAATAAGTTTGCTGGCCATAATTATCCGCAGATTGTTGCATATGAGACCCCAAAAGTAACTGTCAAAAGTGTCCTCTAAATGAAAAGCCAGCCGAAAAATCAATGCGACCCAATCCAATCCCAATTCAGAGTCAGCAGCTGTGGCAACAGCCCCCAGCCACGCCCACTTTTTTATGGGGCGGGCTAGTACATGACCAGCATCAATAAGTTTCGAGGCGCTCAGAAGTTTTTGGGACAAACAGCTGCTGCTTATTTGTAGCCACTGTGAAAATGAGTAAGAAAATTTATTTACACACATCTATAGAAAGCTCCAGCATTTTAAGTTTCCAGCGGGAAGGGAGGAAGGCAGGGGGTCGAAGGTCGCCTGGACCAGTCGATAATAACTGCCAGCAAAACTGGAGAGAGAGGGAAACGATTTTGAAATGGACTCAGAACTCAGTGCAAATTTGAGGTTAATGCACAAATAAATCAGCCACAAATTGAAAGACATCAAAACTGGCTGAGCACGTAACCACTTTGCTACTTTTTTAGCCATGGTCAAAACCAAAAAAAAACCAAAATCAAAATGAAAATGGCAAAACAGCAACAACTGATAATTATTAACGCTCAACTGCGTCTCAATCAACAACATTTTATCTGGGCACACTCAGGCATTAGACTCAGACCAAGTTCGAGATGACAGATGACAAAAAACACAGAGAGAGACAGTCGGATAGAGGGGGGGGTGAGAGGGAGGTAGAGAGGAAACCGCTGGCTGATATCGTGCGCCTGCTAACTTCCGATTTCCGTTGCGCGCTGTGATTGAGCGGCGCTTTATTTCCTGTCAAAACGGGTGGCAACTCTAAGATAGGCGCCGCCAGTGTTGTCGTTCTGGCGGTTTTACCACTAGATTTGGTTGTTCTTTTTTTTTGTATTTTCTTATTCATATTTTTCGAGTTTTAAATATATTTTATTTAATTTAAAAATATTTTAGCTAAACTTTAAATTGTACAATATTACTTAGGTTATCTTTAAGAGTATAACCAAATTAAGAATGCTTCCGTTAACGGAAAATCATTCAGTAAAAAATCATATCTAAATTACAAAAATGTTGGATACTTTTTTAAAAAATTAACAACTTTCTAATACAAAAATACAAGGAAATATAAAAATATTTAACATATGTGTATGTGTTAAATTTTTTTAAAATATATAAATCGATTCGCAAACTGCACCAAAATAATGTTCTCTGAATAAAATTGAATAACAGCAATTTTTGGCTGGATATTATGGACAATCTAGTGGTTTTTAGTGAAAATCTTGGTGTTTATTATTTTGTGAAAAGAAAAGGGCAGCTCTGGGCGCCACACAAGACCCAGGACAGAGGACAGATAACAGAGGGAAGAGAAGAGAAAGAGTGAGAGAGAGCACACTCTCTTCCGTTCCATGGGCCATGATAAACTTATTATGTATAGAGTCTCCACTTTTCACGCAACACGCAAAAAGCGGGCAAAGACAGAGTCGATTGTGGATGGAGGATTGTGGATTGTGGGCTTGTTAGCCAAAGCGTGACTGCCTATTTCGAGTCGGTTAAAGTTTTGGATGTCACCGACTGGCAAAGGAAAGTGAAGAGCGGAAACAGATGGGGGTGAAAGGGGGGCGAACTGGCGGCATCAATGTCAGTGATTTATCACAAGGCACAAGGCACATAAATAAACACCGGCTTGACACTCGGCGGTCTTGGGAATTCGGCATTCGGCATTTGTTGCTACTGTTTTTTGACAGTGCGTTGCTTCGATTTGCTTCACGCATCAATGGATTTATCCCTGGCCAGGCTCCAGCATCAGCATCAGTTCGAGTTTGAGTTGGAGCTGAAGCTGAAGCTGATGCTCCTCGAGTTTCCTTTTCATTTGACGCTTTGTGCACTTGACTTTGGCTTCGATTTGCTGCCTCTAACGACCCTCATTGTTTGACACTTGCCGTTGATTTTGTTCTCTTTCTACTTTTTTGAAATGGCAGCCAGCTTCATCTCGTCTCTTATCTCTTATCGCAGGGATAATGGCAGACCCGCGTTCCTGTTGCTATGTATTTGTTAGCCCAGTACCCAATGAGTTTACAGGCTACTGAGTTTGTTTATAGACAGAGAATATATTCGACTTATAGAATGCTTTTTTGCCACTCATTTAGCTCGAGTTAGAGAGAAATTCGAGTTATAGAAGTTCGAGTTCGAATATCAATTTGTTTGCCAAAGATGTTAAATTTTTTCCTATCATTTTCAAGTCTATTATTATTATTATTTAAAAAAAAAAACAATCTACTTTTTAATATTTTTAAAACAAATTTATATTTTCGTTTCTATATTTTTTTTCTATGAATTAAGTACTGGGCATTTGGCAGTCGAGCACCTCGAGACCAGCGTTCTTAGTTGTTCTTATTGTTGTTGTTGTGACTGCTGCTGGTTTTTGGCTTGCGACATTATTTTCACTTTATTGAAAACTTGTAGCCGAAATTGATTTTCTGCGTCTCCTGACGACGAGTCGAGTCGAGTCGCATTCCAAGCTCAGGGATTTGACATTTTCGCTGTTACCCGCCCGCCCGTTTCTCCTCTCTCTTCACATCTCCCTTCTCCAAATACCAGCTCCTCCTTCTGTTGGCTTCTTGTTCGTTTTGTTTTCTACCAAATTTATTTCGCATTTAGTTGAATACTTTTTGGCATTTGGCTTGAAAATTTCGCATACATTTATTTTAAAGACTGTAATTTGGTTTTATTCTCATGCTAATGTCCTGGGCTGTCTTTCTCAGCTCTCTCTCTCTTCATCTTGACACTCTCCCCCAAAATTTCCCTGTCAGTCTGTGAGTGAGAATGACTTGCACTTGTCGAAACGGATTTGGGGTCCTGACTTTATTCGTTTGGTGTTATTAAGTATTCATTTGTGCACATTCCGCTCGTAATGTGTTTTGCAAATGGAAATGAAGTGAAAATGCATTTTTTTTTAAAACACAAATGCCCAACGAAATCAATTGTATCACTCTGCAATAAGCATCCATTGTCTTACACAAATTTCACGTTTTAACCCCGACAATTGTTCGATTCTTTTTTTGCCATTTCAATTGAAACTCGATCCCAAAATAAACAACACTTTCCATTGTGCTCGAAAAAAATGCAATTTCGTGCAATTCAAAAGTTGAAAAAACAATACAATTATTATATGAATGTACTCGTATTCACACATATTCGAATATTCGAATATTCGCTGTAAGAGTTGTCGCTTCATGTTTCATGGCCTTTTCGACTGTTATCTCTTTTAGAATATTTTATATAAATTGTGTTATTCGGTCGCCGTTGTTCGTTGTTCGTTACTCGTTATTCGTTAGCCTGGCCAAGAGCAGAACAATAAAAGCAATCAGTGCTTAAAAATCAAATTCAATTTGCGCATATTCAGCATATTTCGGAATACACTCGTTGCTGTATTTATTTTTATTTATTTCTGGTTTTTTTTTTGTTTTGGTTGTTCTTCTTTTATTTTCATAAATTTATTTTCAAAATTTATAACAAAAAATGCTTTACAAAAAAATGTGGAATACCAAGGACACAGACACACACAGACAGAAAGAAAGGTTAACGTGGTTTGGGAACTGCCAAATCATAAATATTCCTGAATCAACAGAATATGATGAAAATCCATAAATCATTGTGTGGGCGACTTGTTTGGGGTGTTGTTACAAATTCCAATGTACGAGAAGGATTTCGAATGCAAAGCAACTGTGCCAAAACTTTACTACTGCCAAGTGCGCAGCAGCTTCGTCTCTCTTTACCCCTCCATCTTCGTCACCTTCTCTTTCTCTTTCCAACCTCGTCTGCCTCTCCGCCAAACTCCACTCGGGCCGAGCAAACAAATAATGAAGACGAATGCAAACAGCAGACAGCAAAACACCAAGCAAATAGCAGTCGAGTTGTGAGAAGTGCGCAAAATTCTGGAGGAGCAACAGAAAGTGTACAAATTTAAGCAAACAATGGACCGAAACCGAATCCGAGCATCGAGCATCGAGCTTCCAAGAGAAGAGTGAAGTAAAGACAGCAAGGAAAAATTAACGAAAATAAGCCTTTGTATTGTTTAATGCTATAATTTCAGTTGCCGGAACTTCAGCTAATCTCATAAGGCGTTTTTAAATTTACACAACATTACAATAAAGTCTAAAAAGAAATTTAGTTTTATTTTTTTGAAAATTAATACTAGAACAAGCTGTGATGACAACATTGTACTAACTTCTATTATTAGCTATCATTCTACTGAATCGTAACAAGACTGGACAAATAGAAAGGTGGTAATGGCTGATTTAGGTATTTAAGCAATATAAATGCTTAAATGTATGCAATAACAAATATTTTATTTTTTATAAATAAGTAAACGGTTTAGTGATTTGTCTGTGAAATTGAAAATTATATCAAATTAAAATATTTCCATATATTTACATTAATAAGACTTTTTTGGCATTTATTCACGAGCAGGCAAAAATATTCATCTGCATAACTCAACTTCCCGTCACTTTAGACTAGACACATATTCAGTTGAGGGAGAAAAAAGACTTAACCTGAATGTGAAACGAGTCTAGGGGTTGAAATCTGTGGCAGAAAATTTACAATGGAATTTAATTGTGTGCTACAATTAGGATTCGGATACGGATACGATTTTCGGTAGTTGGTAGTTGGCATTTGTGCCAACGTTATCAAGCGTAAAATTAAACGATTGCAGTCGACGGGTAATGTGAAAACGTTGTTGAAATCAGTGCCAAGACTAGCAAATTGAAGAGAAACCAAGAGCAACGAAGCGTGCTTGAAGCCTCCCTTCTAAACGGTGACCTTTTGGCTGGTTTTTTGGTCAGTCTGGTCAGGTTAACTAAATTTGGCTGTTGTGCTGTATTAACACGTGGTTGCAGCTTCGTTTTTTGGCCAGCAGAAGCGGAAATTTAAGACACATTAAAGCAGGTCTGGCGATGAATTGCATCAGGAATTGTGAGCACGTAGCGGGAAAGAAATAAAATCAAGCAAATTTACGGAGCTTCGCAGCTGTCGGATACTCAACAGTCTGTACACTCAGAAAAACAAATGAAACCACCTATTTATTTATTTATATGATAGCTCGAACTTTGTGGACTTTAGTGGACTGTAATTTATTATTGTGGTTTGCTCAAACTAATCTTTACGTAGCTTTCTTCGATGAGTTATGGAATTCATCTTACGAAAGGTATTTAAACCGATCAAACCGTTCTTTTTATTAGTGTAGACCTGAGATCTGGTGTGAACAGACGCGATTGGCCACCCGGCACACAATTTAGAGGCACAGAGCACGGACCATGAGCATCGCAGAGAAAAATGGGAGGACACTGCTTTGTGCTTTGTATTTTGTACTTTTCTTTGTGGTCGTCGCGCGAACTTGTCGCCATAAAACTTGAAATTGAAAAACTTTTACTTTAAATTCGAAATATGTACAATATGTGTATGTATAAGTGTGTTTGTGTTTGTGTGTGTGTGTGTGTGTGCACCGCTCAATTGAGACAAAGGCAAACACAAAGGGAAGGAACAAAAGGCGTGAAGCAAGCGCAATAGCCAAGTCTAAAAAGGGAAGTCGAAACACTTTCGCCTGATTACAAACGCGCAAATGATGCGTGCCTAATGCGAATCGGGGCCAATTCGAGGCGGAGACACGAATCCCCCCTCTCCCCCTCTCTTTCTCTCTCTCTCTCTCTCTCTCTCTTTGTCTCTGTCTAACACTAACCGCAAAGGGAGGCAACCAAATTGACTTTGCAACCAAGAAGGGCCACAGCATTTTTCCATATGTTTGAGTTTCAGTCCTGCCTAAAAGTAGGCAACATTTTTGACAATGACAGCGCAATGACAGCCACAAATGCCGAAAGCAATTTTTTAATAAAAAGTCGGGAGACAGCTCAGTACGTGCTGCGACTAGAAGATATCCTAGAAAGTGTATCATTTTATTTTTATAAATATTTCTCAATTGTCTACCACATAAATAGATATTTGAAAGCTATTAATTTACTTTAAAGAAAATGTTTAAATTTTAATAAATTTAACTTCAGACTTTTTGATTATATTAAATTAATATATGTATAGTAAATATAAATTAAATAAAATTAGAGATAGTTAAATATAAAGAAGAGTTTTCATAAATATTAATTTACTAAATTAATAGATTTATATATTTTAATGAATATAATTGAATACATAGTTATTATGATTTTTTATTATTTTTAAACTTTTTAAAATTATGCTTATATGCAAATTATAATATAATATAAAACACATTAGTAATAATATTACTTTATATTTAATAGATCATTAAAATAATTAAAATATTCAACTAAAATATAAATGAATCACCAAACTAAAGCTAATATTGTATATGCTAATTTGTTACTTATAATAATATTAGAATATTAATTAATTATTACTAGGATTTAAATTAAAGAAGTAAGTCAAATTATAGATTCTAAATTATAAAGAGAAGCATCCAACAAATTGTTAACAATTGCAACTTGACTGGAAGTGTCTTTGTGGATAAGTCGGTTACACTCCCTCTCCCTTCATCATCTCCTGCCTTCAGCTGGCTAAATATGTTTGTATGTATGTATGTGGCATGCATGGAAAAATAGCAGGAAAATGTTGCGTCAGGCAAACGTTGAACATATGAACATATGGCAGACAGACAGACTGAAACAGAATGACAGAACGAGCGACACTAAGCCCCGGAGTGGGGCAGGATCTGAGAAAAATAAGAAGGACGAAGGACAAGAAGGAGGAGAAGGACGTTGCCACAGACGGTGGCAGGCATCATATTAAACGCGCCAGAGATAAACACAGACAGTACTAAATTAATTCTGCTCAATTTGCATTAAAATATATGTACGAATGTGTGTGTGTGTGTGTGTGTCAGTTCACACACACACACAAACTACTGAGAAAAATATACATATATTTATACTCCTTACATAAAAGTTAAGTTTAAGGGTATACTGTATTCGTTTGAAAGTTTGTTACCGTCAGTTTTTGAAATATTACATATTTTTTAGTATTAAAAGTTATCTTTTATTATAAGCTATCATCCTACTAAATCGCAACAATTTCGGCCAAACAAAGCAGTAGTAATTGCTGATTTAAGTCCATAAGCAATGAGTGTGCCTAAAAGTATGCAATGAAAGTATTTTATATATTTTTAAATAAGTAACGGGTATCCTTTAGTCGGGAGCTCGACTATAGCCTTTCCCACTTGTTTTGTATGTGTGTCAGGCAGTGAGTGTGTATTTGTGTGAGTGTGTAAGCATTTTAGTTACATTTCCGTGGGTGTTTTTCTTCAGCTTCTGCTTTTTCTCTCTTCAATTTATGTGTCTGTGTACGTCTGTCCGTCTGTCTGAGTGTGTGTGTGTGTGTTAGTTTATTTAATTTAAAAGCCTCTGGCAAAGAAGGGACAAACCGACCAAATTGAGGTCCAAGATGAACCTTCCTCTCTCTCACTTCTTCTTTATTCTTTCTCTTTTTCTCTCTTTCTCTCAGTGGTGCACAGGTGCTGCAAAAACTCAGTCACAGATGCATAGTAATATTAAAATAACTGAGAATCTTTTGAATTTAACTCTTAGGTCAGCATAAGTTTTGGACAATTGCATTTTTAAATTAACTTCCGCTCGAACCCTGTTCTTAAATTAAAGTTTAGGTTTGCGAAAAATTAATTTTATATGTTATAACTATTTTCAGTAAAATTTTATAAAGGTTCATTTTAAAATAGTAGAAATATTGCAAAAAAAATATTCGAATGTCGAAATGTCTGTTAATCTTTGGTTTCTTTGCGTTTAAAATCTTAAATTAATATTTAAAATTGTATCTTTCCATCTTTAAATAATCAAATTGAAGAGTATTTAAATTATTGGAGTTTTCCCGTCTTGCTTAAAACATAAAAACATTTTTCCTTGACGAACGTAAGGAATTTTACATTAAAAGATACACGCAAATAAAAACAAATACTCGCCCAAATATCAAAGAAGGTTATTCAAAATTGTGTAAAATGTATACCACAAATATCAACAAATTTCTGCACACTTTATTAAATGCCACCAATCGAGGCGGGGAAGTCGGAAGCAGAATTTGTGGCCTCAGTGGATTTGCTTACTCGCTTTACACCACATCCAACTCACTCCTCTTCCCCTTCCCCTTCCCTCCCCACTTGCGCATCACATTTCGAACCGAGACGTTATTGTCTTTTACATCATCGCTTTACTTAGCATAAGTACACGCAAAAACCAACAACGAGTAACAACAAATTGCCGCCGCCGTCTTCGTCGTCGTTGTCGTCATCATCTACATTTGCCCCTTCCTTTTCCTGGCCCTTTCCTGAATCATTCCCTGCCCTTTTCCTGCCTCTTTTCCCTCTGGCTGCCGTGTGGCAAATGTTGTTTCGGGTGTTTCATGCGCCGCATGAGGCTGACACCGCCGGCAGCTTCAGTTTTTCGGGCATCGCCATTGTTAACATTTATTTTTATTTTATGCACTCACCACCCACACTCACACCCACTCCCAATCGCACACCCACACCCACTCCCACTGCCTTTTCCCCTGCCTTTTCGGCGCCTTGAGCTCCAAATAAGTATGCACAGCACGGGGCACGGGACTCAACCCAGTTCAGTTGCTTTTAGCAGTATCCACTACCAAGACTTTGGCTGCTGGTTAATATTATTGACTGCTTTGTGCGCATCTCCATCCAGTACTGAAGGGGTCGCGAGAGGGGGAGTACCGGAGCGGTCGTCATTGGGGGCTGTGTGTTGTTGTTGTGTTTGGGGTGTTGTGGTGTGCGTGCGCGTGCCAAAGCCAATATTTAGCTAATGGTCTTCATAAATTTTAAATATTGGCGCGCTGCGTGCTGCAAGCGAAAAGTTGTCGGGGGGCATGAAGAGGAAGAATTTGCTACACTCCTACGTGGACCAAACTTAAAGAGGAGAAATTGTAGACAGCGAGCTGAACGCGTGAAACGATGCGTTGCACAGTCAAAACACAGTCAATGCTCAAAGTAAAAACGC